>JAHWFP010123554.1:3549-13875 GCA_023313725.1 Lithobius niger | reverse complement strand
CCCCCCCCCCCGATATTTTCCACCCCCGTTTTCATCCCCAAAGGCAATCAATACCTCTATATCCGGGGGTAAAGCCCCTAGTCTGGCACACTGCACTAAAATGAAGGCAGCCATACCTGTCACTCCCAGGTATTAATATATAGTTTTGTGGTTCGTTATAGTTCCTGGGAAATAGCCGACCTTGCATGATGGCGTGCTGAAATCATCAGACGCCTCTTTTACCTTTGAAAATGGCCGCCAAGAAGGTCGCAGATTGAGGGTTTATGTTTATTATAGTGTGAATTCGTGAAGTGAGATTGTTGGGCTCGTTTTTTTACTTACTTTATCCAGCTGCGGTTTTTTGTTGTTGTTGTAAACAACCGCTTATAGTGTACAACTTTTCCTACACTTTCCTTTCTTCTGTCAGTGTAAACCTAACTTCACTTGAGCATACGAAATCGTTTCATGTGTCAGTCATTCTCTTCAAATGCTAGAGAAATAACTTAATTATGTTTCTAGCATGTGAACACAGAATGTCTGGCACACGAAACGATCTAAGAACGGCAAAACTGCAACATTATAGGATTCAATGCATCGAGCGAGTTTCTGTATTTCTTAAAAGTTTCTCTGAACTTTACTTGTCGACTAAATGCAGCAGTGTGAGCCATACTGTAAAAGTTTTTTGGTCCTCGAGAGGCGCTTGGATTGAAGTTGACATCAATTTTTCTTTCAATTTGGTTCGTGCATCACACATTCCGTTCTGTAGGCGTAATGGGAAAGAAACCTTTGAAAAATTAAGAGACATTGAGTTTGGATTTTCCATTTGTCCTTTTTTTTTTTTTTTTTTGGAATCCAAAAGGGATTCTTTGCATGTTCTGGTGGCGAAATAATGAAGAAGAGCGATGGTAATGGCGTGAAGCCTCTTTACTTTTTGGCTCTTGCGGGCTCGCGATCGTTATTAGAAAGAACCTAGTTGTATGAAAGATAGAACAAGAAATGGCGAAAGAGAGCGAGAAACAGAGAACACACAACGTGTAGCAGAGTGGGTGGGGGAAAAAAATGATTCTTCATCCAAATTTATAGCGTGCTGCAATGCCTCGTGTATATATATGACCGTCGTCGAAGCAGACTGTCAGCACTGAATTTCCGAGCGATTCCACCGACCGTACAGAAATTGGTCCTATAGATCTTTCATTTCAATTTATTGTCGTCTTCAATTCATGAGAACTGCTAGAATGAAAGATAGTGGCGCACGCCTCAGATTGCCAGCCGATAATGCAACCCGTTCGCAATTTTCGTATTTTCGGTTTCACCGTCTTCGTCCTAGATGGCGTTCGTTGCCATCCTCATCGACTGACTCGGGCCACCACCTACTACCTTTTTCGATGCTTTCACTCTTTTCTCTTTCTCATTTTCTTTCTTACCCCCAGTGCTGTAACGTTAGAAAGAAAATTGAACCAAAAATGTGGCTGGGTATATTTTTAGCCAGCCATCGTCAGACAAATCGAGAACATCTTACAGATTGCAATAAAAACGGAAGGAAAAACTGCTGGCAAAATGCTCATTGCTGCCTGCGCTCTTTGCTTTGGCTCCGCATTGCCCTCATCTCAACTGAACTACAAGTCCCTCCAGTCTCTCTATCCGTCTCATTCATTTTTCTCTCCATTTTCTTGACAAATTGTTTTTCAGATTGCAACCAGTTGAAAGTCGTTGGTTCGATGCCCGAATTGCGTGTCATTAATATCAGCGTCTTACAACTGCTATGTAATCAAGTTTTTATGGCTAACTTTTATTGTAGTCTGCAGGACCATTAAAATATCTATATAAATACTTGTATTTATGACGTCGTTTTCGACTTTCGAGAGATTGGGCGTGAAATGAACAGGATTCGAGAAATCGATATCCTAAAGTGTCATGTACTTTACTCAAATATTTTCTCTTAGTGTGGGTACAGAGAAAGAGAACTCACTAATATTTTGATGATTTCAGAGCAAGAAGCAGAAACGTATGATTATATGTGTTCCGCATAAAATTAAAAGAATAACGGACATAGTTAAGGACTAGAGTCGCAATTTTATTCGCACACAGCAATATATGACTAAATATGTTTCACACTAGAAAGAGGTAGAATTAGCTTTTCACACTAGAATTAATAAAAATTAAATTTGTTGCCTTGTACGACTGAAAGTACTTGCAGCTACCTTTTTACACATATTGCACGAAAGGTAAGTCCTTCGCATACTGAAAAAAATATATGTATAACTTTTAACTATTCATGCGTCTTACGACATCACAAAATCTCTTATACGTTTATTATGACTTATAAATAACAAAGGTTAGAAGAAAAACAGTATGCAATAAAGAATGTATATTTGTGAAAATGTAAAAAAAAACTATAATCTGAGAAAAAAATAAAACGAACTTCCCTGGCGAACCAATGAAAAGTTATACCATGCGCCATGGTTGTTTGCTGTGACGTGCATATCACGTGACTGGGCTAGTCCAATCAGACGGCCTAACAGCCGTTGTTCTCGCTCGTCATTGGCTAACTCATGGTGACGTCACGGCAAACAGCCATTCCGTATGGTTTAATTTCGTTTTGATCGTTCAATACTGTGGCTCCTCAAAAGCTTGTGAACCATTTTTCGGCATCAAGTTGAGCATTAGCGATTTACAGAAAATCTATTTCTGTCACCGCAAATCTAGTCCCAAATATAGTTGCATAGCAATTCATCACAAACCTGACCGTAAATCGAGTCACAAATTAGCCGCTACATTCCATGATACCTATCCTTGCACCTGTAGTTAGGCCTCACCGCAATACGATGTTTGATTTTAAAACTCACATACAAACCAAATGGCTACCACACGCATATAATTATTCAATGTGTACTAGTCTTTCAAACCTGTTTCTGCGTTCACTCGCCTTCGTGAAGATCTTTTACCATACATTGTATGTATCTATTTACATTATGTAGCACAATCCAAATACTTGTAAATTCTAGGTTATTAGTAAGAAGTAAAAACAAACATTTAAAAAAATTCGACTTCGTCCAGAAATTTCTATACAAATTGCAAAATACTAATAATACTTCTTTTTAAAATGAATCATATTGGGTACTCTTCGCAACATTATTCCATTAATCTACTACGATGTAAAGAGCAATAAGGCTCAATTAAAAAGAAGCTACTTAAAATCGTGGTAACAACGACAAAATTAAGTAGGGGATAACTAACACTAATTTTAAGTGAAGCATGGTTTCTGATGTTCGGACCCGGCGTCCTTAAATGTGATTTTAATATTACGCCTTTTATACTTGTTATCTTGTGTCACTGATTTTCAGAATTTTTTTTAGTGAGTCTAAATTTTGCTCTTTACGCTTTGGCATATTATGTAATAGTTATAGTACCCCTGACGAACTGTATGGGATTTATCACCCGATGGGCGATATCCCGAACGTGGCCAATCCGTGAGAACGGGATCATCTTCGGGATATCGCCCATCGGATCATAAATCCCATACATTTTGCCACGGGTACTATAACTAATTTATTGTATGGTCCATAACTTTCGAAATTAAAAACAAAATTTGGGGTAAATGGAAAGTATGCATTCGCAAATGATTTGGAAAGTCTGTTGTTTATACAAATTTTGTGTCGTCACGTTTGCATAATTTTGTTTTGATGTTGTCAGGTTTGCGGCCAACACCATTTGAGCGAGAGGGAGAGATTTTCTTTTTTTAAAAATAGGTTTACGAGATACGTATTTTTTTTTTAAAGTCGTTGGACTGATGTCTATTATCTTGTTGCACATTACGGTAGTTACATCATGAAAAATTACGCCGTTCACCCTGGGTTAACCTAAAAGGTTTAAAATTATTTTTTTTTAATTCTCTCATTTTACGTAATGTGTCGTCTTTCTTTAATTTGCATAAATATGCTTTCTGAATGGGGGACTTCGCGTTTAAATCATTCTCTGATGGAAAACGAAGGTTTGAACGGCTGCGAAGAAGTTTTAAACTAAATAACACCAAAGAAAAGGTTCGGTTTGCTTTAGTCACAGGGGACATTACACGGACAATTCAGCGGTAACGTATTCTTGTGAACTATTTGGGCAGTAATGGACAGCTGCCAGCTGTTTTTTTTTTTGGGGGGGGGGGGAGTAGTAGGCATTAAAAGTATTTAATTTTCGTGTCTAGCTTTTGAAATGTAGAACTGTTTAATAAAAACATGTGAGAATTAATTTGCTTTTATCTTAAGTTGTTACTTTCTAAAAAATAAAAGCACGGGTTTCAATTATTTTTTGAACAAGGAACGTAGGTTAACATTTAAAAAATAAAATTAATTCTCGCATGATTTTATTAAGGAATTCTTCCTTTTGAAAGTGTTGGCAATGTCGTATCGCCACTTCCCTGAGCATGGCTTCCATATCGCCACACTTTAGTGTGTTGATATATCCCATATCGCCACAGTTGAGTGTGGTGATATCCCATATCGCCACACTTTAGTGTGGTGATATGGGATACATCGCGGTGCGTTTTTAGAATTGAGAAAGTTAGGGACCGTACGATATATAAGCAACAATATCAGTAGTTGTGAACTTGTTGTTTTTCGCCGATTCTGTAACCATTAAGTGAAAGTGAAACTGTGATGACGAATGCATGATGAAAGAAACCATCTATCGTGTTAAATGGACCCACAATTTTTATTTTTATTTCACTTTATTTTTATGGACCATCGGATCAGCAGGATGCAATAGTCATGGACCATTAGCTGGCAGCTTCTTAATTATTCAAGATAATCCATATTGCTTAAATGGGGGGGGGGGGGGATTGAAGTTTTATGGTGCATCGACAACTAGGTCATTAGCACCAGCCTCAGTCACACTGCAGCGGCCGGGTTGCCCTGCATCACACGTTACAGAACAACCAAATAGAGATGCAAACCTATTTACGTTGCCTTTTGGACTTATATGTCAGACTGCCTGAGCGGGGAATCGAACCCAGGAACTTTGAAACCAAAGGCCAAGGTCCCACCGCTGAGCCAGACTGATTGAGCCAGTTTAATTTTTACACGTTACATAGATGTTGCCCAAACTCCAAATCTAGTTTTTATCGTATATCTACACCTATATCTAAACAAAAGGTGAAAAGGTGGTCTTGAATTTATCTTGGGCAAGAAATTGTCTTACTGTATCTTATATCTATTTACAGCAATGCGTATCCTCCGAAGCAAAAACAGCGACGATCATTTCCGTAACGTACACTAGGCTTGACTGAAAATGTCCCATGAAGAACAACCATTTTTTTTGTCGTTGAATTTGTCATGCAAATTTTTTTTGAGAAGCCCTACGGAAAATTATTGCCAAGTCTATTCATTCAGCTATGTAATCATATCAAAAACCGAAAAATGGTAAAACGGCCACCAAATTAAGAATAGTTCTGTCATTCAAAAAGTGATATCAACTGACCGAACATTCGCCAAATTTATTTCATCGAGTTTTACTTTAAAACGTAAATAAAAACCAGACCTTTGCTACTATTGGTAGCAACGTTTAAGTTGTTCCTTTAACATCTGAAGTAGCCTATTAGTTGGTGGGATTAACTTGGGATTGGTTTGGCGAGTTTTTGTATTTATCACTCCATTGAAAGCCCATAGCCTTCTCGACTTGGCAGCTCTTTATCAATTTTTTTTATAGTATATCACTTTATTTTTATTTCGCGGTATCTATTGTTTTCACTTATTGACCATTGATTTACTTTTTTTTTAAACTTTTCGATAGCTTTATTTCACCAGAAATATTTTGACGTAGGTAGCTCATAATCAATTATATTATTCAGAAACAACTGCAGTTGACTCATTGCTTTAAATTTTTTTAAATTATTCAAACTCGTCCAAAATAACAGTTTATACCTAGTAGTCTTTGTTACCCCCTATCTACCTAAACACCAGTCTACTTCTCACATATATCCTACTTTTACCGTTTTTCGTTTTTATCACTTTATTCCGAACGTCACACTAGTCTTCATACAGTTAAGCCGGATTATCTTTGTTTACTTGATTATTTATATTATTTTTGGATTCACGTTTATTTTCATTACATTTTCCCATTTTAAAACTCTCTTTTTTGTATAACTTCATAATTATCTTGATCAATTTAAAAGAAGGTCGCTGCCTTTCGCCTTAAAAGCTGAAAGCTGTGCTTATTCTTGCAACTTAATGTAATGATTAGAGTTACATTTAGTGAAGCGCCCTCCCCCTAACCCCCTAATTTATGCAAGCTTGTGAAGGAATAGAAATTAGTTTTTGTTGTTTCGAAGAGCTTCCATTTTCTTTATATGGTAGGTTGACATTTGACATTAGCTAATTAAGCACTTGTTTTCCCAGGGTGCCTTTGGCTATTTTGTTTTTCAGATTCGATCCATTCCCTTATTTTTAATGTTTGCATCGTCCTCGGGCACTTCCGCAGCACATTAAACACTCCCCCCACCAAAGTCAACGATAAACACACACCTCCGAATAAATATTTATTCCTTTAAAATTCATTTTTAAATTATTGGAGGGATCCAGTTAGCCTCAAAGCAGTGACGCTTGATGTAGAAAAATCTGCTTCATTTACGATGTATCGGTATTAAAAATGAACAGAAATTTTCGACAACGTAGACACACAAAAACTATATCTTAAGCTACGACTAACACATAACGTTATAGTCCCATTCCTACATCGCATCAACTAGGGTATTAAACAGGGTGAAACGCCAAATGTGCTCGAGAAGGGTTAAATAAATACGGATGCTAACCTATTTACGTTGCCTTTTGGACTTAAAAACGACGTTTGAAACCAAAGACCGAGGTCCTGCCGCTGAGCCTTGGTCTTTGGTTTCAAAGGTCGTGGGTGCAATTCTCCGCTCAGGCAGTCTGACATTTAAGTCCAAAAGACTTAATAGGTTAACATCCGTATTTACCAACTAGGGTAGAATTTGTATAAGCTTTTCATCCTTGGAATTAATTACGAGCGAAGTTCAGTAAAAAAGGGAGGGATCCATTTCGACATAACTTTCGCCTCATTCGCTGCCAACATGCATCCTTATAACGTATTTGATTATTTGACGAACATATGAATTTACATCATTCACATTCGAAATGACTCTAATTTTATTCGAAATGGTATCCAAAAGTAATGAAATCCACTTACACAAATATATGTAAACAAAATAAGTGGGGAATAAGCGATTACGCTATATAATGTACGATTTGTGCTTTTGGTGTGTTTGTTGTTTATTACAATTTTGTTAACGACTAAGTTCAGGATCGGAAAAACAGAATTTTTTGATAAGCTATTTTTTAGCATATAAGCTCGTTATGCGATAATCTTCGAATTTTTGACTTTCTTCAGCAAGATCTAGAAATATGTCCCTACGTAAAACAGAGCATTCACAACGTCTGCAAAACCGTGGTAAATTGATTAAAAATAAAGAACTAAGTCACGAAGAAATAGATTCACCAATGGAATTAATTATTTTTAGCCGTGATTAGACCTCTTATGCTCACCGTTTGTTCGTGATAAAACCTAATGACGGGTTTTCAAGTCTTTTGTAGCATGTCACGCCTACTTAATGTGATGCTGCAGGTTTCGTTAACACGTTTAACCCTCTTTTAGTCAATGTCAGCATTGATGATTTGTAACTCAACACTAAACTTTGAATGATATTAAATGTATTCGAACTCAGCATAATCTAAAGCTTACTTGAATTTTATCATTGAAAATGCTAGACAAATGCTTAAGAAGTACAAGCACTGCTAACTGGAATGGTATTGTGCAGTACTGTTTATAAAATACACTGGAGCCAAAAGCACATGCGATAAAAGAAATAAAACACTAATATTTCGATACCAAGGTGTGTGCACGCGGTACCTTCATCAGAGTAAAAAATATAAAAAATAAAATGATAAAACACCTTACAATTCGTCTAACAGGCCCCTCCGAAGCAGAACACGATGGCACTAAAACCAAAATAACAAGTCTAAAAACGCTGTCAAAAAGCTACAAACAACGAATAATGAACTGTTCTGGTGGAATGGTTAAAAAACGGTGGGAAAAGGATAACAAATATACGAAAAAACACGTAAAAATACCTCTGAACAAACACAGTTTACTTACAGTGGCCAACGTCGTGAAGGACGTTAATTATTCGTTGTTTGCAGCTTTTTGACAGCGTTTTTACGTTATTTTGGTTTTAGTGCCATCATGTTCTGCTTCGGAGGGGCCTGTTAGACGAAATGTAAGGTGTTTTATCATTTTATTTTTTTTATTTTTTTACTCTGATGAAGGTACCGCGTGCACACACCTTGGTATCGAAATATTAGTGTTTTATTTCTTTTATCGCATGTGCTTTTGGCTCCAGTGTATTTTATAAGCACTGCTAACTGGTGGGAAATGGTGGACTATGAAAAATTAGAAGATACTATCTTAAAAAATTATAAAGTGTGATGTTAAAATACTAAAATCATTCCGGTTCCTTAACTTGATGCTGCTTCGTGTACTATTCCCAAAACCAACTGAGTAGTATAGCTGCAGCTGCTATCTCAGTTGGCCTTGTATTCCTACTCCGAGTCCCGTGAAACGGTGCGATAGTAACATGCGCTGATGGAGATCTGCGCGTGGCTGTTATAAGGCAGGCCGGGTGTGCCTTTAAGGACTGATGGTACTTAGATTTCATCGTTTCTTTGCTGAAATCCGTTGGCGCATTCAGTTAAGGATTATAGACTTAAGGAACTGCTGGTGTAACTGAGTTAAAACGATATATCCGCTCGTCTCCAGATTTCTTGAAAAGGCCTCAATTTCAAACACGATAGCCCTATGAACTTAAATCATAATTTACTAAACTGTTTTTTTTTCGTATGTTCACATGTTATGATCAATAGATTTCAGTCCCCTAAATACTTATTGCACACTACTTTTTTTCTTTTCTTTTATCGAGTAACCTTGGATTTTGTCTACTTCCTTTCGTTGGTATTAAGATAATCTTATCACTATAATGAAGAAAAGGAAACTGATTACTATTACGCACCACAGTCTAGTTTAATAAGGACAAGGAAATTCCCTTTTCATTAACTCCTTAAAACACAAGAAACAAGATGGCTGGTGTCCCAACGGCAATTCAAGAGCAGTCGTGAATGAATAAATAATAAGTTGGAAACGAATTCGTCGAGATACACAGTCCAGAAAGAACGATAACGCCCGTCTTTTCAATGTTAAAAAGCTTGCATATTCATAATCTCCACAAGCCACTGGCTGACGATGTCATTTTGCTTTTATGATTCGCGCTATATCATTGCGTCTTTGCATTTGTCGTGTGCCCTAGGCATTCTACTTTCGTCTGCAGTACTGTGGCCTTTAGTGAGAGCCTTATCATTACCATGTTGGGGGGGAACACGATGAATAGTGCGACAATAAAACACGAGTCGTGCAATGAAACAGTACATTAAATAAGAGTACCAGTGCTGCGTCTTTTTGAATCAACATGGACCGCTAAGGGGTCCTGGTCTACAAGCTATAAAGGTTTGTAAAAAGCCCCCATCTATTTTAGTCCATTATGAGCCACTCTGTATATAAGACATGTGGGAAGACACTGAATATACAGTACGTCAACCCAAATGAATTGTTATTCATGAGAATTCTATGAGGTCATTTCCTTCGCCTCTGCAGTAGATATGCTGCAGTCGCTTTTACTGCTGCCGTCACGTTTTAATAATTTTACATTAATGTATTTGCTAATTTTTGTTTTACTTTGGAATAAGGTGAAAAAAATCTTATTAAACAAATTCTTAGTCAACATCAAAATAATTCGAAATGACGTTATGTTTCTTTGAGTGACACATAAGCACCGCTATACCAACAAACCCAAACCAAAACTCAGTAATTTGCAGAAAGCGTAAGAAATGACACAAAATATTCATTTAAGCACACATTTTAAAGCAATGAATATAAACGGAACATTACATTTATGCTAGCCTACTGCTGACAAAATAATTGTAACAATTTATACCCGGATTGTCATTCAGTTATTCGAATTGGTAGTGTTTGGTTATTTCTTTAAGTATCAATCCAATGGTCTACAGGTTGTTTACTTCAATAAGCAGTACCAACACGCACAATGTGGTACCTCAGCCCACCCGTCTTAACTCACCTGCCTTATTAATTGTCGACGCGCCATTGATCCTCTATCACCCCCCCCCCCACCTATTAGCGGAATCCTGAAAGGCAAAGTGAACCGCTTTCTTTAAATAAATACGGATGCAAACCTATTTACGTTGCCTTTTGGACTTATATGTCAGACTGCCTGAG
>JAHWFP010123549.1:0-18536 GCA_023313725.1 Lithobius niger | reverse complement strand
ATACTGCAGCCACATCAAAATCGGGTTCAAAAGGCCCTGGTCGGTGTTAATACCTACAGTTTAAGCTATACAAATTGAAAATCGGTTCATTGGTTCGATCTCTAGGTAAGGGCAACATTTCTACCCCATTTGGCTTTCCGTGTCAAGAATATTGTAGTTACATTAAAATAGCATGCGAAAGGCCCTAGGCCTTGTCCATACCTACGTTTTAAGCTATAGAACTCTACATTTGGTTCAGTGGTTCGACCTCCAAGTGAGGGCAAAGAGTACATTAATGATTTCTGCCCAGTGCTCTGCAATAATAATTGCTCTGCCGACTAGAATACTGCAGTCACATCAAAATTGGGTTCAAAAGGCCCTGGTCGGTGTTAATACCTACATTTTAAGCTATATAAATTGAAAATCGGTTCATTGGTTCGGTCTCTAGGTGAGAGCAAAGTTTTAGCCTATTTGGCTTTCCGTGTCAAGA
Source organism: Lithobius niger (assembly GCA_023313725.1). Taxonomy (NCBI): domain Eukaryota; kingdom Metazoa; phylum Arthropoda; class Chilopoda; order Lithobiomorpha; family Lithobiidae; genus Lithobius; species Lithobius niger. Next base: position 18,067 of record JAHWFP010123549.1, on the reverse strand, counting down.
ATATTGTAGTTGTATTAAAATAGCCTGCGAAAGGCCCTAGGCCTTGTCCATACCTACGTTTTCAGCTATAGAACACTAAAAATCCGTTCAGTGGTTCGACTCCAAGTGAGGGCAAAGAGTACATTAATGATTTCTGCCCAGTGCTCTGCAATAATAATTGCTTTGCCGACTAGAATACTGCAGTCACATCAAAATTGGGTTCAAAAGGCCCTGGTTGGTGTTAATACCTACATTTTAAGCTATATAAATTGAAAATCGGTTCATTGGTTCGGTCTCTAGGTGAGAGCAAAAGTTTTAGCCTATTTGGCTTTCCGTGTCAAGAATATTGTAGTTGTATTAAAATAGCCTGCGAAAGGTCCTAGACCTTGTCCATACCTACTTTTTAAGCTATAGAACTTGAAAATCGGTTCAGTGGTTCGATCTCCAGGTCAGAGCAAAGAGTCCCAACAACAACAACAACAACAACAAGAACAACAACAAGAAATGACCATGCTGTGGACGCCGAACGGTTCAATTGTTGTCATTAAAATTTGTAATGCGGTGAAATAGTTATGACACGACCCCAAATACCGAATTTCGTTGGTCTATGTCAATTTTGGGCGAAACTTTAGGAGTTCAAAGTTTGACGTTTAACACGGAAGTTCATGCTGAGGCTTACATAAGGACCGCTACCGCGGTCCTTGATAATATACAGAGACTCTACTATGGCGAAGTCAGGGATCTGGAGGGAATGGAAAGGAAGAGGGTGAAGGTGGACTTCTCAATCGGCTTTTAGGATTTTGTATCCTGTGAGCAGGGGAGACAGAAGGAAGGAGCCCTTGTAGCATACGCGCCTAGACTTAGATCGTAGCGTAGATGGTATCACGCTAAAGGAAAAAGTTTCCGTATCTAAGGGGCTACGATCGTTAAATAGAGTTTCATTTCCTGGAGAAATGATAACCACCAGGTTGTGGACGTCATTGCCCCATAATCGTTACTACAACGATTATGTGGATTTCTCCAGGCCGATCAGAAGGCAACGATTGTTATATTGCCGTTAAACTGCAGAGGACATACACCACAAGGACAGATCGTGATTCTTCTATTCCGAAACAGAATCCAAGTTAGACCTCTAACAATTCTATGTTTAATTAAATGTTTGCAGGAGGTACAGCGCTGCGATAAGATGTAGATTTGGGGTTTGTTTAATATCTCTGTAATGTGTGGCGCAGTGGCAACCCAGACCACTGTACTGTGACTGAGGTTGGCGTTAATGACCTGGCTGTCGACGCGCCATTAAGCATCATTCCCCCCTCCTCCCACTCCATCGTGAGAGTCGATAAATTAGTTCTGTGCGTATTTAATGTATTCTGCAAGTAGTTTGGGACTCAAGTTTTAGATAACGTTTTCCTCGCTACTGTAAAGAGATTTTTTTTAGTTAATTTCTTTGAGCCTTAAGTCAGCCGAAGTAACTTAATGCTTGTATGGCTGAACCGGCTCAATTTTGAACATTACCAGAATTTTAGAGAAAAGAAATATCTGGTAAAGGGAGGTGCCAATCCGGGGATTCGATCCGGGAAAACTCCGATCATCGCAGGGGCCGAAAGATTGTCCAGAATTGGCCAGAATAGTTCCCATAGCCGATAACTCGTGAAATGAAAAGTCACTACGAGATTAGACAAAAAGGAGGTGCCGTGTATAAGATAAATGAGATATAGACATGTAGAATACGAAATGAATGTTTAAGATATATGAGATTTGAAATAAGATCATGGAGTTTGAGCTATGTTCTATCAAATACGGTTACGGAAAAGAAAGAAAATACGAAAGTCTTGAATTAGATTTATTATTGTTTTTTTTTCTTGTTCAGATCCTGAGTGTCTCCCGGGCCGCAAGTTTTCTCTCTGGGGACGTATAAAGCAAAACAAAATAAATAAAAAAATTAGTGTGGAAAAATTGTGTAATTTTTGGTAACCCTTTGTTGCTGCATATGGTGTTCACCAATTTTGAAAAATTTCAAAGGATGAGTAAAGGGAAAAACAGTCTTCTTCCTTAACACAAGTGCCCCCCCCCAAAAAAAAAATAACAAACCTATACTAAAATCGTGGAACGTTTAACGATTTTTTCCCCATCATGGACAATCAACGACGGCGAATCATGGACCGAAGGTATCACTGTCCTAAACCTCGAACCCAAGCACCAGCTAAAACATTTACCTAAATGTCACTGTGTCTGTTGTTTTTATTTTTTATTTTTTTTAGTAGCGTGTAGCAAGGCAAGTTGCAGTTCCGACGTTCCCAATTTTAAACATAACAAACTTATTTACTTAATTCATTCACATGTAAGAAGCTCAAATTGTTTCGTCCCCAAACTAACATCGGAGCACAATTCAACAATTTAAGAGTGCAAATTATGCCGTCTTCTCTCACCCCTTATCTCGAGACCTGAACATAACCTAAAAAATGTTATTTTTTTTTTCGGTAAAACTACGGCAGACGTTCTGCAAAAGCCTAGAATTAATGGACTGAACAGTCCGTGAATGCTTTAAGGATAAATGAAAAGTAGAAATTAATATTTTTTGTTGCTATTCTTACAGCAGGGCCACTAACAGAAATGTCCGTCAACATTCAACAATAAAAAAAATTGAAAATCGTACACGCCTCCCCCACTCACCCTATAAAATAAAAAATTACACCGTAAATTATACCGTCGTGTCTCATTATGTCGAGCTACGAACATAACTAAAAAATCCTAGAATTAGAGGCACTGGACATTCCATAAACACCTTAATAAATTGATGTATAATAATGCAGTCTTAAAACAATAAATGATGAATGTTTTGGGTAACGGGAGGGCAGAAATGCCACTTACTCCGGGGCGACGTTTTCAGTTGTTTCCAAATTTTCTTCACGAAGGTCACTATCAGAAATGTACTCTAACAATAAAAATAAATTGAAAATATTGCACACCTTCCCCCCCCCCCCCAAAAAAAAAAAGAAACAAATTAAACCGTCGTCCCTCCTTGTATTTACTCCAGAGCATAAACCTAAAAAATGTTGTGATTTGTTCGGCAAAATCCGCATCAGACTTTCGGCAAAAAGCCTAGAGTTACAGGGATTGAACAGTCAACAACGTCTGTGACGATATATTAAATGTAGAAATCGATTTTGTTTGTTTGCAATTCTTACAACAGGGAAACTAACAAGAGAATTATACTTTGGCTGCTCCGTCAGAATAAACTAGCATCCTTGGAGGTTAACACAGGAAACTAACATAAATATACTTCAATAATAATAAAAAATTGAAAATCTTGGACGCATCCCTCCCTCCCCCTCCCCCCTCCCCAAAACAAAAAATTTCTTATCCTAATTCGAACTCGGGAAGAAATATGTTGAGTAGTTCAATGTTCATAGCTGTGAAACTTTGCAAACCTGTCTCGGTTTACTTGTGAAAAATGCCGTAAACTTAAGGCTTGAAAGACATTTAAAGTCTTTAGCGTAACCACAAATTGACTAAAAGGTAGGTCGCTGATAGGCAGGTAGGCTTTGCATGTCTTACGTATGCAGGACACGCTGAATACGTTAAGGTTTTTAACTTTCGTCATGGGCGAGGAGCTTTTGAGTTTTAGCGGCAGATGTCAGTGCAGCCAAGGACGGGTTCATGCACCAAAAAATAAAATTTCGATCAATACTCCACATTGCCAGGGAAGATGAGAGTAAAGGAGTTAAGAAAAGTTACTTGGTGGTAAAGAACGATGCAATAAAGGTTTTTTTCTAACTACTCATGGGGAAAAAAAATCACTGTAGATTTGATTCTATTTTATTATCTTTTTAATAAAACTATCTAATAAAACTGATAAGATTAGATCAATCCATCCATCCGGTAAGACCATATAAGGAATGCTCATGTGTGTCTGCTTTTGACTACCTGGCTGTGCGCATGTTTCAAACGTCATAGAATATTGTGTATTGATTGGATATTTCTTGTTTTATTTTTTATTTAATTTATAAAATTTGTACATTTTTTTAAGTTGGATTTTTTTTTAATTGTAAATTCACTGTTTTACGAGCCGATTTTTTTTAGCAGCCTATCATTTTTTTTTCATTAATATTTTCGTTAAGTCCTAACATTTCCGGCAGCACACTAACCCTAGCATTAATTTTGGGTCTGTTGGATGTTTTGAATCCATTTAATTTACTAATAAGGCAGGGCACAAATACCGGGATTCGAATCCAGAAATGTTCGATCCAGACAGGGTGTGAAACTATGTAACCAGAATAGGCCAATTCACAATTTGTAAACTGCTACACTCAAGGAATTAGAATCAAAGACGCAAGAATTCTTCAAATAACCCACACTTTATATCCCCGAACCCTCATTAGGAGATTGCACGCTGCTTGGCAAGCGTTGTGGGACAAACAAGACGGCAATAAGTAGCGGGCCATTGAAGGCACTGTCCGGGCATGTCTCCTTGGCTTGTCGCCGCAGTCGCCGAGAGGAGGTGGTGTTTGTCCGTTTGCGGATTGGTCACACCAACCTTACTCATTGCTTCCTTTTGAGGGGGTTATCCCTCCTAAATGTCAGTGATGTCGACGACCACTTACGTACGGTCCGTCACGTGCTTGTTGATTATCACCATCTTGAACATATTCATGCTTCCGTGAGACATACACGTCGGTTGGCAATGAGTCTGTTGTCCTGTCCGGGCTTTTCAATTTTTGCAGGAGTTGTAGATAGATATACGACAAGATCTAGATTTGGGAATTGTTTAACAGCTTTGTAATGTGTGACGTAGTCGCAACCTGGACCACTGCACTGTGACCAAGGTTAAACACACAGGCCTTAAACACACACACAGGCCATTTAAACACAGGCTTACAAACGTAATTCGGGAAAAAAGCCATGAGCGAAACTCATACTCTTAGAAATAACGTAGTGCAGAAAGCCTCTACGCTTACGCACCCACGTTACATTCGAGTGACGTCACCGGTTTCGAACTGGCGGGCCAATCCACCACTAGTTCACTGTCATACCACCTCTTCCGATATCACTCTAAACTAAAGACAGTGTGGCAGTTAGCTGGTGATGGACTCTGTTCATATCCAGTTCATTTGGGGCTTGTTTAACGGCTTTGTAAATGTAAGGCGTAGTGGCAACCTGTACCACTGCACTGTGACCGAGGTTGGAGCGCTAGCTGTCGACGCACTATTAAGTCTCAAACCCCCCACCGCCCTCCCTCATTAGGATTTCGAGATTTCATTTATATACTCGAGATATCAGTCGTATACTAAAGACAGTGTGACACTTAGCTGGTAGTGGACTGGTTCGTTGATTCGAATCCGGGTCACATCAATTAAATGAAGCGTAAGTGCATGGATAAAGATAGCTTACTGTATGACGTTTATTTCCAGAGTATGATTTTCGCAGATGACTTATTTCCAGTTTACATTTATATTATTTGCAGCGATGTTTGTTTACTTATTTTTGAATTCGTGTTTATTCATAGCACAAATGGCACATTTTAAAAATACAAACACCTGTTATGCTTAATTTACCAATACGCAATGAATCACTAATTATGTTAAGCAGCTTGCAGGAGTGGCGTGAAGAACGCGTCTTAACACAATTCTACCCTTTGTTCCACGGTTCGTAATGAATTCTGACCAATGCGGTTAGTTATCGAACTAGTGTCCGTTTTTACTTTTGCCGAAAACGTGCGTTAAAAATAACAATGTGTAGGTTTTTTTGGCCTTGAAAAATGTGTGGAAAATATGCCTATTGCTGCGAATTTTCCCAAGCTTGCGCCAATTAGCCAAAACACGCATTTAAACTAACTGAAAGCCAGGAAGGAAGGGATTTTGTTTCTCGGGCCAAGGCCAACCGGAGTAAAAATCGCTTCTGTTGCCTCCCGTTTCAATTCCAATTCTCGCCAAGCGCCAGAAAGTTAAAGCCTCTTACCATTGTTTTGGTCACATAAGATTTTGGCGGTGTTAAATCTACTGGCTTGGAGCCAGGAGCTCAATCCAGCTGCTTCTTTCCTAGACGGCCTTGTGCAAATGGTGGAGAACAAAGCGAGAGTGACAACATGGTTACTCCTACGTCCTGCGGCATTTGTGGCATTTATTCGCCCCTGACGGCTGTAATTTTCATGTTAGTGAAAAAATGGATATCTGGCCTTGAAGAGAGTTGCATGGAAGTTACATGACAGCCCGTTGTATCAAGGCAACTCTAGAAAACGACGCTTGAATTGTTAAAAATATTTTATTGCTTGCAAACGTTTTCCATGTAATCCGCCTACCAAAGTCTTATTATAGTACAGTAATATTATTATTATGAGTACGGTATTCCAAGTAACATTATGTTGTTATAAAGAGAGCACTACTTGTGATTTCATAATGGTGAAGTCATAACACAACTTCAAGATGAAGGTAAAACCTTTGCATATGCGTGGCAAAGATTCACTTCCTAATTTCTAGAGATTTCCACGACTTGGTAACCGGGGTCAAAATGTAACTTCCAGCCTAGCCATAGCTGTTTTTGGAAGATGTGTTACCCCTGGCAACTCTCTCAATCCAAGCACCTACCATGAAGGAGGGCCGCAGTATAGAGTAGTGAGTGATACGACGTAGTATTATTGTATATAACTCTATGCTGGAGCCTTAATGGGTTAGCTGCAAGGGGCACTTCAGAGAGAAACAGAAGGGCGTCATACTGAAGCCGATGCTGTGAAGAGTGATTTCTTAGACCTAAAACGCGCGTTTTTTGTTGTTGGAGAAAACAACGTTATTTTAAGCCTAAGAAATCCGCTCTTCCGTTGTTTTGCCCTCCATTTTTATATAGTGCACCTTGTAGTTATGCCCTCCAAAACCTATACTGGTGCCAATATGGCGGTAAATGTCATTGCTCTATAGGTTACTACTTGAATTTCACACAAAAATTTAAGCCTTATTTGTGTAATGATTTAGTGGGAAGAAATTTCCAGCCCGTAATTCGTTTAAAGTTTCGTTTCACGGAAATTTATCCTCGTTAACAATTGATAGGAATTTATCCTCTTTAACAATCGTCGGAAATATACGAAGAAGAATTTCAAATTATTTTCTGCCAACGTCGTTGGCAAATAATTTAGATTAGGGAATAATTCTTCACAATTTTGCCATTAAGACTCAACCCCATCCCCCCCCCCCCCCCCCAATTTTGGATCAATGCCAAAATATGTGTGAATATATGAAAGATAGTGAATCATTTTGGACCTGGCTGCCGACGTGCCATTAAACCTCGATCCCCCACTCTTCAAGAAATATGGACTTCTCGGACATAAAGGACTGAATGGCGACAGAAGTGCAAATTTAAGAAAAGCATTGCTGAACCTTTATACACCATTTAAAGTGAAGCTAAAATTGAGTCAACTTCCACAGGAATAATATAAAGTAATTCTACGTTAAGGGGTGTGCATAGATACTATTGTCTTAAAATGGCATCCAATTTTCAGCATTTACAATTGCTAGTTGGGTGAAATTTCAACACCTGGTCAACGAGGGTGGAAGTATTAATGCATCACCAGGGTTCGTAGACTTTACTGATGACGAATAATATTGGTGCAGTCAGGCTTGCAGCGTGGGGAAGTGCTGATATAAAGGCCACGAGTTTGATAATGCTAACAGCAAATACTAAATTTACTCAAGTACCAAAAAAGCCTTGCCTCCTCGTATGGCATATTTGATGACTTGGAATCTAGATAGGAACCCTCGAATGTCTTAAACTAGTTGGGATTAAGAAAAAACTGCACGAAATGCGTGAAATTGATACCACGTATGTTCCAGAATATTTAAGCAGGCTAGCCTTTAGATTGAAGACACACGTCGTATCATAGACGAAGAAGACAGGCCATAATATATAATGTTAGGATTGCTTTCCAGTTACGATAATATGGTAATAAGTTACGGGCCATTAAAGGCACTGTTGAGGAGTGGCACTCAGCGTGTCGCCGCAGTCGCCGTGAGGAGGTTGTGTTGGCCCGTTTGCGAATTGGTCACACCCGACTTACTCAATGTTTCCTGTTGCGGGGGTTGACCCTCCTGAATGTTCTTGGTGTCGACGGCCACTTACGGTCCGGCACTTACTTGTTGATTGTCGCCATCTTGATGGTGTTCGTCGTCGGTTCCATCTTCCGCATGACATTGCGCGTCAGTTGGGCGATAAGTCTGTCCTCCTGTCCGGTGTTTTTCAATTTTTGCAGGAGGTACAGATGTATGACAAGATTTAGATTAGGGGTTTGAATAACATCTCTGTAATGTGTGGTGCAGTGGCAACCCGGACCACTGCACTGTGACTGAGGCTATCGCTAATGACCAAGTTGTCGACGCGCCATTAAGCCTCAATCCCCCCCCCCCCCTAATATGGTAACCACAACGTGTCCAAGCTTTGCTTTCCCGCTTGCCTGGCCAGCGAAAAACCGTGCTTTTCTGCTGGATCCCGGGCCATGTTGGGATAGGTGGAAATGAGCAAGCACATTCTGCAGCAAAAGGGGCCCTTTCTGGCCCTCTCGGAAGGGATCTCAGCCTTGTTCCCTCGGACGCTTTTCTAACTCTGCGTCTAAGGTTACACGCTTTTTGGCAAGCCTCGTGGGATGGACAGGACGGCAATAAATTACGAGCTATTAAAGGCACTGTTGAGGAATGGCACTCGGCGTGTCGCCGCAGTCGCCGTGAGGAGGTGGTGTTGGCCCGTTTGCGCATTGGTCACACTCGACTTACTGTTTCCTTTTGCGGGGGGGTTGACCCTCCTGAATGTTATTGGTGTCGGCGGCCACTTACGGTCCGGCACTTCCTTGTTGATTGTTGCCATCTTGATGGTTTTCGTCGTCGTTTCCATCTTCCGCATGACATAGTGCGTCAATTGGGCGATAAGTCTGTCCGGTGTTTTTCAATTTTTGCAGGAGGTACAGATGTATGACAAGATTTAGGTTAGGGGTTTGAATAATATCTCTGTAATGTGTGGTGCAGTGGCAACCCGGACCACTGCACTGTGACTGAGGTTGGCGCTAATGACCAAGCTGTCGACGCGCCATTAAGCCTCATTCCCCCCCCCTAATATGGTAACCAGTTTTTTTAGCCACGCTCAAAAAAAAAGAAAGTTAAAAATCTTGGTCACTGAACATATATTCATCATGAATCATTGTCTAATAACCGTAGTGTTTTAGGTATACCCAATCGTACTTGTGTAATCCAATAACGGACACCGCAAGTAGCTGCCGTTATAGTATGCTTCTGCTGCGGGAATCCGTACATCACGATAACAACTTAGTGTAACACAGAGGCTCCTCCACTACCACCTCATCACTCATATCGAGGTAAAAGGAACTATACTAACCAAACCCAGCGAATAATAAGAATAGTATGAACTGCTTTACAAATACTAAGTCTACTAACTTAAAGGCCACCGCGCACACAGCAACCAAGCCGCGCGGCCAAGTCGCTGCGGCCAACGAGAATGCTTACGGTCTATGTAGCAACGCGCACTTGGCCGCAGCTGCCAGCCTGTTGCCGTGGCCACTGGGTTCTCGGGCGGCATGCAGGCAGCCACAGGGCGACCGTACTTGTAACGTATTCATTTTTCACCACGTTATCGAGAATTATCAATGAAAAACGAACGTGGCCGCGTGGCCCGTCGCCGTGTTTTTTGGCCGTGACGACCACTGGCCGCGCGACCTGGCTGCACAAAATGCTGCACAAAATGGCATGAACTTGAAGAATATATTGATATCATAGACTCAGGCTCTGCAAAACATTGCATATCAAATAGGTAAAGGTTCCAAAACTCTTTTGACATAAGAGTATGGATCAATCAAGTTTGCTACAAAAAAAAATGTTGTAAAAGATCGTTATTCGTTGTTGTCGAGTTTTTCATGAACCCACATTCACAAATGCTTTTACTTGCTATATACGCATGTGGACTATTTTATAGTGAATATAGATGCACGGGGCATCAAGCCAACCCAAATACGCACTGTTTCCATTTGCGGGGGGTTGACCCTCCTGAATGTTATTGGTGTCGGCGGCCACTTACGGTCCGGCACTTCCTTGTTGATTGTTGCCATCTTGATGGTTTTCGTCGTCGTTTCCATCTTCCGCATGACATTGTGCGTCAATTGGGCGATAAGTCTGTCCTCCTGTCCGGTGTTTTTCAATTTTTGCAGGAGGTACAGATGTATGACAAGATTTGGATTAGGGGTTTGAATAATATCTCTGTAATGTGTGGTGCAGTGGCAACCCGGACCACTGCACTGTGACTGAGGTTGGCGCTAATGACCAAGCTGTCGACGCGCCATTAAGCCTCATCCCCCCCAACGCAAATACCCATGTGGCAAATGTTAAGTGGAAGAGGTACCACCATTATGATGATTGTTGTTTACCGCGTGTGTGAGGAAAGCAGAGCACCTAGAGTCAACCCTCTGTAACGGGAAGGAAACAACCAGAGAAAAATCCGTACATACACACTTCCTGTCACCAGGATCGAACCCGGGTCTGCAAGACGCCAGAGATGTACATCTGGGACCACGACGCCTATCGAATCTGACACCCCAATGCTCGCAGCTATACCCTTGCACCCGTAGGGGGAGATAGAGAGCAAATGTTATAAACTCCTAAACAATTTACACCGGTCTGTTTCCTCCAGCTCTTCTCCTGCCATTAAGCCTATATCCCTCCCCTTCCTCCCACCGTAAACACTTAAAAGTGCCTCATCAAATAAATATTTCAAATCCAAAAATTGCAGAAAATCGTGTTCTAGAACCAGTCAAACCCAAATCGGTGAAGTGTCTAGTAATCTTGTTGCCAACCAAAGCCTGGAACTAGACCTGGGCAAACCAAGGTGATTTGGGTCAGTTGTCCATAACTGAAACTTAATCAATCATGACCTAGTCAATTGTTTTAAATGTAATGAGAAAAATGGCATTGTGGCATAAAAGATTTATACACATAGCACATTCAACTTTAAAGAAAATAGCAAGATGTAAAGCACTAAGAGGATTTAACACCGACGGCGCAATTAGGATTGAATTCGTACACTGTTTGTCTCCAAGCTAATAGCCTAGGGTAATTCTAGGAGAAGGCTCACTGGAAGAGGAACTGGTTAGACAGTGCGTGCTATTAGGCGTCGTAATTTAGTAGCAAATCTACGAGGGTATTTTGAAACGAATGCCATTTAGTAAGAATACGCACCCATGACTCGGTCCAAAATTTACCTGTCAAGCTTACGGGGAATCTCGTTCACTATAAATTCACTTAAAAGCAAATGTTATAAACTCCTAAACCATTTACGCCACTTTCTATTGCCTCGGGCTGTTTTCCTGCACGTCACGAAACGGGCATTAAGTTCTGACTTTATTGCAGCATCTTCACTTATTCCCGCCTCGTCTTAACTTTTCATCAAGTCCGCTTTAAATTACGAATAATGGCCAGCACGCTGACGCCTTGTTTTATGATACTGAGAGCCAGAAGGCTTATTGCGTTACCCCGTAATGTCATTTAGTCCTTCTTTTGCCATCAGGTACGAGTCGCCATGTAAGAAGATTCTGGCTTTACAGGTGTCTTAGCTGAAATTTCTTTCGTGCTGCTAATCCGCTGGTACTCTATCACGGCCAGGTTGCTTGCGCGACACAAGAAGATAACCCTGTTACTCTGGTGTCAGAGTAATGAGAAGAGATCATTTTAAGTCATTGGCGTTACTATGGTGACGTGTTGACGGCGAGAATCAGGTCTGAGGTTTGATGAAACTCTTAACTCAATGGGTCCTGCAAGAATTTTTTAAGGAAAATAGATTGTTGCAAGTCCTGGATGGAAGGGGCAGCATAAATGGGATTGACTTACGAGGAAAGTTTTTACAACCTGTCAAACTCAAGAAAGGGTTTCCTGACCAAACCAGACTCTCAGTACATATAATGCAGTGTTTAAATTTTCAGCACATTCACGTATATTTGTGGACTTTGTCACAGCCACCTACAGTAAAGGCCGGATCAGATCAAGACAAATTAGGCGCGTAAAATCAACCATTGACATAGAAGGAAGCGCAAGTTTGCTAGGTGCTGCCATCTCTACACCAAGCGGCGAAATATCAATCTAACCGACGAGGGTTCCAAATTCTGTCAACCGATGGCGCCACTTGGCAAACTTGTCGCATCGGTATTTGTCGCGCCTTCTAGTGGAGCATTGTGGAAGGCAAAGCTGATCCGACCTTTACTGTAGGTGGCTGTGGCTTTGTTCATAAACAAAAAGGTACATTTATAAAGGAAGGGACCAGCCCTGTAAAAGCTAGCTGGGTGGCGCCATGTTCACAAAATGGTGGTAACCAGCCAGCTTTTGCAGGTTGATCCCTTTTATAATTTTACCGTTCGGATTGTGAACAAAGCAAACAAAAATTTGCGGTTGTGCTTTTTTTTTTTAATTAATATCTTTGAGCCTTAAAGTCAGCCGAAGCAATTTAATGCTCATGTGGCTGAACCGGCTCAATTTTGAACATCACCAAACTTTTTCAGAGAAGAAATATCTGGTAAAGGGAGGAGCCAACCCGGGGATTTGAACTGGGAAACCTCCGATCATCGTTGGGACCGAAAGATTGGCCAGAATAGTTCCCACAGCCGCTGAACTAGCATGGTAGCCTCTCACGCTACCCTGGCCGGCAGTCCTGGCAGGGACTTTGCCAAGGTTCCCTTTTCAGTTCGCCAGCAGCCAGACTGAGCTCTTTTACTGCTTAGCCAATTTAAAATTTAAACACTGCCTTATATGTACTGTGAGTCTGGTTTGGTCAGGAAACCCCGTGTTGAATATCTCCTTTCACTCACAACCTTGCCGTTTTGCTGTCAAACTCGTTAATCGTTAATAACCTGATGGAAGTCGTAATGTTTACGGGGAAGATGACCATGACGGATAGACACTATCAGTACTAAAAAAAAACGAATACACTGTAAAAACAAAAGGTGACAATGAGTGGCCAAGTGGCACTTCAGCGTGCCTGTTTGGTGACAATATGGTGACAAAGAGTGCCACAGGGGTGAAATCATCAAATGGGTTGACTTAGGTGTCGCTCGGCACCTTGTCGGGGTGAACATCGTGTATCAAAGGTGCAAAATACGTTTTGTTGTTCAATATTTCACCCTTTATGGTGACAATTGTCACTGTCACCAAAATGCACTTTTTTCTCTAAGCGAACATGGTGATGCCTAAAGGAACCAGATGCGTGCGCAATGGCAACTGGTTTCACCTTTGGTGTGAAGTGCCAGATTTCACCCTGTCTTTCTGCACCTTTTTTTACCGCTTTGGTCACCCACTTAAAATGACAAATGGCACCAATTTTTTTCACCATTCCGGGGTGAAACTTGAAATTAGCTATGGTACCAGTTGGCCACATTGCTGAATGGGTTCCTTACTTCATGGTATTGTCACCTTGCAAGGTGCCAGTGTGCACTCTCGTGATTGCACATAAATTGTCACCATTTGCGTTGACAGATGGCACCTTAGCTGGCTTCCCTAATTAAGGTACTAGTTAATACCAGTGATGGTACCAATTGGCCACAACTTTTTTGGTGCCTAATGTTCCGGATTTAGTCACCTTGGAAGGTGCCATTGTTCACCGTCACAAACTTATATAATTTGTCACCATTTTGGTAGAAAAAAGGCACCTCAACTGGCTCCACCATTGAGGCACCGATTGAGACCAGTGGTGCTACCAATTGACCCCCACGTGTTTTGGTGCCTAATTTTCTTAGCTTTTTTGCCTTATTTGCCACCAGATGAGGTCTTTGGGGTTGGTTTCTGTTGCTGGGCGACTTTAACAGCCACCATGTCCAGTGGGGGGGACCTCATACAGACAACAAAGGGAGGATCCTTGAGGAGTGGATGCAGAGGGGGTCTGTTTGCATCCTGAACGATGGAGCCATGACACACTGTAACCTGGCCACGGGCAATTGGTCAGCGGTGGACTTAGCCTTTTGCTCGCTGGCCATCCCAGTTCACTTCACTTGGGGTGTCACTGCCGATCTGCATGGAAGCGATCACCTCCCCATTGTGTTGTCCACAACACAAGGGGGTTCTGTGGCTTCCAGGCCAGCCCGGTGGGCGCTTAAACGTGCTAAATGGTCAGCTTTTGCTGAGGCTGCTGTATTTCATCGTGCGGTTGAGGACTTTTCTGATGTGGATGAACTTTCCACTCATTTCGCTGACGTGGTCCTTGCTGCTGCTCATGCTACTATCCCGCGTACGTCCACTCAGCCGCGGCGGGTTCCTGTTCCGTGGTGGACACCTGCTTGCGGGCAGGCCATTCAGGCCCGCCGGCGAGCGTTGCGTGCGTTTACAGTCGGCCCAACTGCTGACAACTTTGTAGCCTTTAAGCGCTGTCGTGCCCGTGCCAGGTTTGTCATCCGTGAGGCTAGACGTGCTTCGTGGGCAGTTTATGTTTCGTCGATCACGCGCTCCACGCCTTCTCAGCAGGTGTGGCGGAAGGTGCGCCATATCTCGGGGAAGACCGTGCCTTCCCCGGTTTCACAGCTGAAGGTGGCGAATACCGTGATCTCTTCTGTGCCGGATATCGCCGACTGTCTTGCGTCTGCGTTTGCGCAGGTTTCGAGTGATAACCATTATGATCCTGGTTTCCTCAGAATAAAGCGTAGGGAAGAGGCTCACCCTCTAGACTTTCGCTCCGACGGGCTAGAGGAGTACAATTTACCGTTCACCAGGCAGGAATTTGTTTCCGCTTTGTCCAAGTCGCATGACTCCGCCCCAGGGCCTGATGATGTTCACTATCAGCTGTTGAAACATCTGCCTCTTGCCTCCCAGCAGTTCTTGCTGGAGATGTTCAACCGTGTGTGGGCAGAAGGCTCTGTTCCGGCAGCGTGGAGGACAGCAGTGGTCATCCCGATTGTGAAACCGGGCAAAGACCCTACTGCTCCTTCCAGTTATCGCCCAATCGCTCTGACTAGCTGTGTCTGTAAACTTATGGAACGGATGGTCAGTGAGAGGTTGGTCTGGGTGCTGGAATCACGCGGATTCTTATCTGCGTCCCAGTGTGGCTTTCGACGTTTTCGGTCAACCATCGATCATCTGGTTGCCCTTGAATCGGATGTGAGGGAGGCTTTTCGCCTGCGTCAACATCTGGTTCAGGTTTTCTTTGACTTGGAGAAGGCTTATGATACGACCTGGCGTTATGGGATTCTCCGTAATCTCTATAACTGTGGCTTGAGGGGACGGATGCCACTGTTGCTTTCCGCTTACCTCTCAGGCCGTTCTTTTCGTGTTCGTGTCGGGGCGGCTCTTTCCCGCCCGTTTGTTTTGGAGAATGGTGTGCCTCAAGGAGGTGTTCTTAGTGTCATCTTGTTTGCTATTGGGATCAACCCCATTGCTCAGCAAGCTGCTGTTCCCCAGTCATTGTTTGTCGATGACTTCGGCCTGCGCTTTCGAGCAGCTCGCATGCAGACCTGCGAGCGGCAGCTACAGCTGGCGATTAACAAAGTCCAGACCTGGGCGGTCAGTAATGGTTTCCGGTTTTCTCCGGACAAGACTGTGTGCATTCACTTTTGTCGCCAACGAACGCTGCACCCAGATTCTTGCCTGTACTTGGGGCAGGCGCAGATTCCTGTTGTCCCACAGGCACGTTTCCTGGGTCTGGTGTTCGATTCCAGGTTATCTTGGCTTCCACACTTGCGCCAACTTAAAGACAAGTCTTTGCGGGCACTTAACATCTTGCGGGTTCTGTCGGGCACTTCATGGGGTGCCGATCGCGCTGTCATGTTGCGCCTCTACAGAGCCCTTGTCCGCAGCAAACTTGATTATGCGTGCATGGTGTATGGTTCGGCTAGTGACTCGACTCTCCAGATGTTGGACACTGTGCATCACAGTGGCCTGCGTGTGGCGACTGGGGCATTTCGAACTTCTCCAGTGGTCAGCCTCTATGCTGAGGCCTCGGAGCCACCTTTAGCCATTCGTCGGCAAAAGCTGGCCGTTCAGTATGCTGTGCGTTTACGTGCTGTGGAATCCAGTCCTGCTTGGTCCATGGTGTTTGGGCCAGACTTGCGAGTCGGTAGACGCAGGGTGGGTAAGGGTGATTTCCACGATAGGCTCCAGCAGTCCTGTCAGGAGATAGCCTTTGAAATGCCCAGCGTCTTGAGGCTTGGGGGGATGCCAGTAGCCCCCTGGCTTGTCCCAAGTGGCATTTTCATTTTCGCTCTGGCGTCCCTCCCGAAGGGTTCCACTCTACCTGCATGGTACCTACAGGAGTTCCGGCGGCTGTGTTCTCAGTACGCCGGTTATCAGCGCCTGTTTACTGATGGGTCGAAGTCCGACGTTGGCGTGGCGTGTGCTTGTGTGTGTAAGGGTGTAACGGTTGCCCATCGCCTTCCATCAGGCTATTCTGTGTTCTCTGCAGAGCTTTTGGCTCTTGGTTTGGCGGTGGAATGGATCCTTGACCTTCAGGGCACGCATTTCATTGTCTTTAGTGATTCCATGAGTGCCCTGGAGTCCTTGGCGAATTACAATCCTCGGAACCCCTTGACACAACGTGTCCAAGCTTTGCTTTCCCGCTTGCCTGGCCAGCGGAAAACCGTGCTTTTCTGCTGGATCCCGGGCCATGTTGGGATAGCAGGGAATGAACAAGCTGATTCTGCTGCGAAAGGGGCCCTTTCTGGCCCTCTCGGTAGGGATCTCAGCCTTGTTCCCTCAGATGCCTTTCCAACTCTGCGTCTGAGGTTACACGCTTTTTGGCAAACCTTGTGGGACAGACAGGACGGTAATAAGTTACGGGCCATTAAAGGCAGTGTCGAGGAGTGGCACTCGGCGTGTCGCCGCAGTCGCCGTGAGGAGGTTGTGTTGGCCCGTTTGCGAATTGGTCACACCCGACTTACTCACTGTTTCCTTTTGCGGGGGGGTTGACCCTCCTGAATGTTATTTGTGTCGACGGCCACTTACGGTCCGGCACTTACTTGTTGATTGTCGCTATCTTGATGGTGTTCGTCGTCGTTTCCATCTTCCGCATGACATTGCGCGTCAGTTGGGCGATAAGTCTGTCCTCCTGTCCGGTGTTTTTCAATTTTTGCAGGAGGTACAGATGTATGACAAGATTTAGATTAGGGGTTTGAATGACATCTCTGTAATGTGTGGTGCAGTGGCAACCCGGACCACTGCACTGTGACTGAGGTTGGCGCTAATGACCAAGTTGTCGACGCGCCATTAAATCTCAATTCCCCCCCCCACCCCTTTTGTAGGTGCCAGTGTTCACCGTCACTCATTTACATAAATTGTCACCCTTTTGGTAGACAAATGACACCTCAACTGGCTCCATTATTGAGGTGCTGGTTGAGACCAGTGCTGGTACCAATTGACCCCCACGTATTTTGGTGTCTAATTTTCTTAGCTATTTCACCTCGATAAGGTACCAGCGGTTACCGTCACTCAGTTACGTACATTATCACCATTTTCGTAGATAAACGGCACCAGAACTAATTGATATTAAATGATCAATTGGTAAAATTAACCTACGCCTGGGTGTCAACCATTCAGTAGAATGGATCCGCAAACAAGCAGACGTTTCTGTTATTTCGCTTGCTGAAACCGTATTCGTTTCACCCTTGTCGTTTGCCCTAGCAAGCCTGGCCTAGCCCACCGTACCCCTGCGTGTCGTAGGAGGCGACTAAAAGGGAACCCAAGATCACGGTTTGCTAGTGTGCCAAGGGTCTGCGTGGCGGAGGGTTTTAGTCCGTCTTGAACACTAGCAACCTCAACACTACGGTTTGCGAGTGCGCCTACGGTGTGTATGGCGGGCAGGTTTAACACCCGTCGCAAGCACTAGTCCGAAAGAGGTGAAGGGACATCCGGACAAACCGGGCCCGGGGTGGCTGCTTAGAGGATGTTTGGCGGTTTGAATCCCCTTTTGGGTTTGATTCCGATTTGCCCATTCTGGCCACTGGGCTTTTCATCCTCATCCCCCACCATGTTGGCCGTGTGCTGCAACCTAGTAATCCGTGGAGGCGGAGATCCTGGCTTTCGGGCTTTGGCTCCTTATTCCGGAGGACGGGTGGCCTGGGCGAGCCGGCCTAAGGTCAATC
>JAHWFP010123548.1:0-19717 GCA_023313725.1 Lithobius niger | reverse complement strand
TAAAAGTTTTAAAGCAAAATGTTTTTATGGCATCAATGATGAGAATTAAAGTGTGGGGCTTCAGCAAACTTTATTATAAATGTTCTTAAGTAAAGAATTTTGAAGAACCATTGTCATAGTTCTGTGTAGTCCAACACATACAAGCCTTCCTTACCGTCTGATTAATATTAATTATTAAATATTATTGTTTATTACATGAACTAGCCCTATTAACTAACTAGTGTACAGGCTGTATTATACGACTCCTTACTAATTTGACTAGACCTGTGCGTAACCCTGTTCTCAGGGGGTCCTATTCAGTCTACCTGACTTGTGGAGACTAGGCCTTGTCACACTAGATGGCATCACTGGTAGCTTCAGAAATGGTCTCTCTACCCACCCTTCTTACCATATTAATCCCAATTTGGTCTCAATATACTGGGTGTTTGGAAATTGGTGTCAACAATTTTCAGGGCTTAATTCTACCATGAAAACAAATAAAAAATGCCTAATAAACATAGGTCCAATTCTGCTTCGTTTTGGAATTAGACCTTGCCGAAGGTAACGAACTTTTGAAATTATCACAGTCGTGATAGACGGAATCACGAATTCCAAACATAATGACCACTGATTTATTAAATAAACAGTAATGTTAATAAAAACTCTCTGGAAAGACCATACTTCCAGAATGTTAGTTTATTAAAAGAACAAAAAAAACACATTTCTTTACATTTAAAACAACCAAAAAATAAATATTTAAGAGACGACTGTACACAAATGATGTCACCCTAAATTTGCCATTTTTTTACTGCCATTCCCATGTCACAGCTCCCTAGAAAATTGCAACCCCACAGAAAATGAAGTCATAAAGACACCGCCCTCCATAGGTTGTGTGATGCCAACTAGTTGCGATTCCGCAAGAGTGCTTATCACTTCTAATTACCCACTTGGTAGACCATTCATAGTGCTGATCAGAATAGGAGGCTGTTTTTGGCTGATACTGTAGGTCAAAAATATCCCTTTCTTATTGACCAAAAAAAATGAGGGCGATACTCGCAGAAATAGTCCTTAAGCAACTTTACTATGAAATCACCATCGCCAGCCTGTAACCAAAGCTCTGGCTCCGATTTGTCGAGGACGTGTTTTCTGTTCTCAAAGCCCCTGTTGTCCAACAAATCCTAGATCAACTGAACAACTGGTATAAAGACCTTGCCTTTACGCATGAAAATAAAATACAGGGCACCATTCCCTTCCCTGGTGGGAGGAATGCCATACAACTCGGGGCACCCCACTCCTCAACTGAAGACAAGATGTATCGGATGGTCCAATGCTCTCACGCACTAAGACTGCCAACCCACATCTGCTGGCAACTAAGGAAAAAATTTCACAGCTTCTGTTACCCTGGAGGCTATCTGAACAAATGCAGCAAGAAAACCCTTCTGATCAAACTCAAGCATGAGGGATGAAAGAGTGAATCGACAAAGGGTAGCACTTACCTACTTGATGAGCTTTAGCGAGTCAATACAGACGGTCATCCATAAAAACGAATTTGATTGCTTCATTATGAATGCCCCAAACCTCTAATCGAGGTTGCAGTTGAGGACAAGGAAGCAACCCGCCCCAAGTCAGGAAGTGGAGGATGTACCCAAAACCCTTCGACGAGACCCAGGGGAAGCACCCCATCATGAACAAGACGCTCAACAACATTCGTATACCACCTGAAGTAATGCAAAAAAGCTCGAACCAACGTTCAAAGGGTGAATCCAAAAAAGACGTCAAATGTTTAGGAACCCTAATGGCCCCTTAGCGCCTAACAACCAAAGTGCACCGGATACCAAGAGTCCCATGCACTAATTAAGATGCTGTTTATATTGGCAAGACGAGGTGTGGGGTCATTGTCCGCCTTATTGATCACATTTCTGCCACTAGAGCGAAAGACCTAGAAAACGGCAATCTGTTCACAAACTTGACACGCAGCACAAAATTGGGTAGAATGACACAACCGTATTAGTTTCAAACTCCAGCAGGGACTCGAACTTCCGGGTCCTTGAGTTCCTCTCGATTAGACATTTTGAGAAAAACCACATGATCCTCGTGAATTTACAACTCTCAGCTTTTCAGACCTGTCACTACCTTGTACATCATACAATGGCAAACAATTCGGCAGCAAGCAGGTGAATTCAAATTCTCAAGCAAGCAGGGTAACAACAGTCGCATGTAGGTAGATGCCTTCATACAGAAGATAACACAGCTTGACATAAGCAAAGATATTGCAGCTCCACCAACAACAGGGAATTAATGTTCATCGAAAGTTAGCAGAACAACGGGACTTGAATCTGAACTTTGAGATGAGTATAACAATTTCCTACAATATCGAACACGTTTCAAGGTGAAATACTTCATTGCGTTTTTTAATTTTTAGGGAAGCGTATTTCCATCAGGTGTTTCAAGATGTTAGAACCCTTAAAAAAACATACACTAACACTGCCATTCACCGTTCACTGCCATTTAATGTTACACTGAGCCTGCAAGAGAGGAAACCTCATTCCAAACTCACTGAAAATTAGGCTTAAATCTTTACGAGAGAGGTGCAAAAACAATCAGAGACAAGCAAGTAGGAAGTCGTTCCGTTCTGGAAAGTGTGAAAAAGCCAAGCCACCTTCTAAGCACGATTTTCCTTCAGGGTTACCGACAAGGAAAATCGAATCCGAAACCAAGTAGAAGCGAAACATGTCTAAAAATCTAAAAAAAAAACTATGAGGCCACCCGTTTTCACACAAAAAACAACACTCCACCCAAGTTAATCCAAATTTTCCTTATGTCATGAATTTTGCCCAATAAACCCTGTCAGAATGAAATGGCGATCTTACATCTGGACCAAAAATTCATACCCATCCCATACTAATCAAACTTGACTGTGCAGTAGAACCTCATGGTGGACGTCCAGCAAATTCTTAGCAACTTGTCACGAGATCCAACAAGAGACAACTTGCAAGGCGTCCTTTTACACAGGCCAGCTCGGATTAAAGCAAACTTAATGAGGGGTCAGCTAAAAGTGCTAGGCTATTTAGACAATGACCTAAGCACTCACATACTACACACTCTATGCCAAACAGACAAATTGAACATGACGATGTTAATCGACCGCTCATACAGACGCCAGCCTTAAGGAAGTTAAGGTTACTAAGAGTCTGGATTCTACATTCACAAACCAGATCAATGCATGCCAGACCAGTTTGTAGAAACAGGGGCTGCATACGAAAGCAAAATGTCAAAAACTGAGGCCAAAGCAGACCCAGCACCTGTCTTTCATACTTGCGCAAGTGAAAACGTGTAAGGTTACGCCCCATTCAACCCACGGATTGGTTGGCTACCGAGAGACTCTCAAAATACATCTGGTGGAGACATCGTCTTAAACACTCTCAGGACTTTCTCTACCAAATGAAAAAGTCAAGCTGAAGAAGACAATGTGTTTACATCGCTCTTCCCCAGACTCTCTGATTGTGCTCCTCGACATGTTAACCAAGGCCTGGGAAAAAGTCGATGTTCCAGAATCTGAGTTCCAGAAAGACAAAGAGGTAGTGAAACTCATCCTGTTCTCGAGTTATGTGGAATTTTGTTTCTGAAGTGTTCTGATAAACCTAGGGGGCGCCGATGGGCTACACTTGCTCTCCAATTATCACAGAAATAGTCTTTCAGCAATACAACTACAACTTTACCGCTGCCAGCCTGTCACCAAAGCTCTGGCTACGATTTGTTGACAATGTGTTTTCTGTTCTAAAAGCCCCTGAAGTCCAACAAATCCTAGACTGACTGAACAACTAGCATAAAGACCTTGCCTTTACATTACATATGAAAATTAACTACAGCACACCATTCTCTTCCTTGAGATCCAGATTACAAGAAGCGGGAGGGGAGAGCTACAGTACCAACCATGCAAAAAAAAAAAGCCCATTGCAACAAACCGAAGAATACCATACAACACGGAGCACCCCACTCCTCAACTGAAAGCCACTGTCCAAAACCAGATAACGGATAGTCCAATGCTCCTCAAGAACTAAGACTGCCACCCCACATCTGCTGGTGACTAAGGAAAAATTTCTCCACCTCGGTTACCCCAGAGGCTATCCGAACAAGTGCATCAAGCACTAGTGGCGCCAGCCAATTCCAGATAGGGGGGGCAATGATTCCCCGACAGGGGGGCAAAGAAAACGAAAATTTTTTATTTATATTTGTACTACTTTAGCAGGGGTCCAGGGCGGAGCCCCGGAAGCTGAAGCATTTTACGCTATTTGAGGGCCTATTTTGGGCTTTCCGAGACACGTTTGCACCACATTGTTAAGCAAATGTCGAATGTTTTTCGTAAACA
The DNA here is from genome assembly GCA_023313725.1 of Lithobius niger. Lineage (NCBI taxonomy): Eukaryota > Metazoa > Arthropoda > Chilopoda > Lithobiomorpha > Lithobiidae > Lithobius > Lithobius niger. The sequence continues at coordinate 15,369 of JAHWFP010123548.1, read as the reverse complement.
TTCTTTAGCATGAGAGGTCGTAAAACCTAATTGTGACCAAAATTCTGGTTTTTTTTTACACATTTTATTTTACAAGTTAAATTAACCGATGAATTAAATTTTTTTTAAAAATATTATTAAATTAACGTACCACTGAATAATTTAGGTTTGAAAAATATTTAACCATAGCAAGAACACACAGCTGGCCATCATTCGTGTTGTGCGTTGGGCTTTTAAAATAGGGCCTTTTCCTTTTAAAAATAACTGGTAAGACATTGGCATCCCAAACGTGTCTCATAACTAAGATGCCTGTCAAATCATGGCGTTGATTGGTTCATTGGTATCACGAATTCAAATGACGAAAACTTACCTAGAATCCTTAACAACTTTTGTTTTGTACATATTTAGTTAACATTTCTGCATTAACTAAGGCAGCTCTTAAATATGGAGGTGATGAGGACTACTCAAGAAAAACAAAAAACCCTATTTTGAGCTTTTCCTTCACAAATTTTTACGAATTTTATGTTGTCGTGTGGACTCAGTCTTCCGGCTGTTCCCCGACGACAATCTCAGTTACCCCCCCGACAGGGGGACAAGGCTTTCCCCCCCCCCTCTCCATTAGACATTTTGAGAAAAACCACATGATCCTCATGAATTTACAACCAACAGCTTTACCAAACATTATTCTACACTGGCCAAACAACTCAGCAACAAGTAGAAAACGCAGCTCAGTGTGCCTCCAAGCCCACCATATATGAAGATCAGTGGTGCAGCGTGGTGAATTCAAATTCTCCAGCAAGCAATGTAACAACAGTCACATGTAAGAAGAGGCCTTCAGAAGCAGAAAACACAGCTTGGGTCTGGGAACCATGTCAAAAGCCTATATCTTTTGACATGGTTCCAACCAAAATTTTTATGTTCCCGTTTTATGTATTTCTGATGAAGTACTTGGTATCCTATTTGGTAGGTTGAGTCTGGTTGCTCATCCGAGATTTTAAAAAAGTCAAAATCTTTTTTTTACATACAATGTCCACCCAGATCTTTTTTTTTCAAAAGGAGGGGGGAATTATTTGTGTATTTCCCTAAGAATTCCAGTCTAATTTGCAATCATACCTTCAGGTCGTCCATAAGTCCGAAGAGTTTTGCCACCTTCTTGAAAGTCTCCTTGGAACTATAGGTTAGGCGGACGCTTCCCCCTTGACTCAAGCGCCGTGATTTGAGCTGTTCCCACGTGACTGACGGAGAGTTGTACACTTCTTTCACAAAACGGACATCATAGTTGTCCTGAAACGACCAATAAATTAAATTAACACATCAAGTTGCAACAGAAAGAAAATACCAACAAAAAAAAAAAAAACCGAATCAACTTGTAAAGAAGTTTTTGTGACCCACCTAACAGACTGATACTGCCACCATGTGAGCTAGCTGCAGCCAACATCATGTGAGGGGTATTATAAATTATAAAGAAGTGTAAACCCTTTGGCATACAATCTCAAAATATGCTTGTTTATTTATTTAAAAAAAATTAGTTTAATTTGACTTTTCAGTTTCATGGCCAAAAAAAAAATAAGCTGTCATGACGAAGTTCAGTAACATCACACAAATTTTCAAAGTTCAGAACTAATACTCAGTACAGAATTTTTTTACGAACCATACAAACACACGATTTGTGTTTTGCTGAGTTGTTTGTCGTCTTCAGGTGAAAATGGTGACAATGGAAATCGAATTCACTACATTAGGATTCTTGCTGTTGGAGAATCTTGCGTGTATTTTTAATTTGGTGCTAGTTTCCTTTGATGGTAAGTAAGCGGCTTACTGGAAGCGGCTTACTATGTTGGCTCCACTTTTCACTGAGTTGAAGTGTGAGGATTAGATGCATTAGATGGTCAATATAGGGGTAAGTAGGGGGCTGAAAGTTCAATAAGGGAGCATGCTCATTTTCAAAATGCGTGTTAAAGGTGATTTTTCAACTTTCAAAATGCATAATCGAAATTGCCTCAAGTGCCCTGAAGTGTTCATCGTAACTATGACCAAGAACTGAATAGTTATATGGGCACTCATTCAATTAAACTCAGTAGTATACATATAAAAGACTTCAGCAACAGTTAAACTAAAGCTCATTGAATTTAAAATGACCATTTCTCATCCGATTCCTTGTGAAATAAGGTGGTATAAACAACATTTGCACAGAATATCAGTTACAAGCTAACGTGGTTACTAGGGTGTAGGCCAAAACCTAGTTTAGCATGACAGCAACACATTTTCAAGTATCCCTCTCCCCTCTTAGTTTTTCCTTGAAGCTCTTCCCCTATATTAGAAAGAACCTGTTCGTGTTAACAGTAAGAAGATTGAAATTTTACATCTTCAGGAGGACTGAAATTTTACATCTTTTCGTCTACAGCCTACCGAAAATTCGCAAAATATGAGTATTTCCTTTTTGAAATTTAAGCATTACTTGTGAAAATCTGAACTTTCGACATTCAAAGTACACGATGGTTAGCTTATTTGCCCAAACTGCTTATGAACAAGGACAAAATCCCAAAACCTGAACAGGTTCAGTTTCGATTAATTTTAGTGCTTTAAATGCAAGAAAGAAACACACAATTGTTCAACTTTAGCTGAAACCAAAGGTGTGGGCAAATAAAAGATCAGTAGATGTGTGTCAAAGGTGTGTGCCAAAACACGGTGATCGAATGTAGGCGTGCTGGAAAATGCACCTCTGGGTTCTGATGAGTGAATATACCATATTTGACCATCAGATGGTTGTGGAGCGAGTTCGTACAATGTCAAGAGCCAGTGGGAAGATCCAAACTTACATACGGCACGGAAATGGCAAATTTTTTTTCGAGTGGGGCCAATGTACATAGCATTTTATTTTTGGTGTAGCGGTGGCAGCAGTGGTCCATTACCGAACAGGAGGCGGGAGTAGGGGGGGGGATGGAAAGTTTCTTCATGTGAAAGAAATTCATGAACACAATAATATTTTAACTCCAGGTTTTCAAAGAGTCTGGCCATGATAGAGGTAGCCTAGCAATCTAAAGAATTGCTGACGGACAGAACTGCCTGTTGTCGGAAATTTGTATCCCGGTCAGTATTCTATGATTCTGTTAGTTGTACACCTCAACAGTGAAAGTGAGTAAGCCAGTCCTCCCCCAAGGAATAAGTAGAGGAAGGAACATGAGGGAAAGAGGGTCATACACAGGTGGAAGAATGGTGAATACTTAAAAATTATAAAGTTGAAGCCTTCACGCTTTTTTCCCCCTTTTTTTCATACTAAAGAATAGCGTACACTTAAGATGTGGCGTGGGACAAGAGGCATACCTTCCCAGCACGAATGCTTGGTTGTGGACTGTAGACACACCGAGGTAGGTTATGACGTGTGTATCGATTGACAATATGTAACATCCATTGTTTTCAATCTATTTTTGTTGTGCTTATGATAAAGAAGAATGGTTTGCTTCGAAAATGCACGTAGACTAATTTAGATGAATTTCTTCACGGGTGAGCTTTTCAGACTGGAGGTGTAAGTGTTATTGTTTTTTCAAAATGTTCTGGATGAAACACATTTTTAATGGCCTGTAGATAGATAAATCATACTACAGAGGCAAACAAGGACAATACACGGTAAATCTATTAATGTTAATAATGGCAGTTATGTACACGGTTGGTCATAACCTTTGCCTAGGGGTCACCAAATAAACAAACCCATATAAAAACACGCTTGGCTATTACACCTTCTTTAATTAACCATTTTTTCACATATACCACACCAATACATTTCGTGCCCATCATTTCTCATTCTTGTCATTCTTCAACTCCTCTTTATTCTTTTTATGCACACCTTGTTTGTACATTTCGACAAAGATAACTGTGTTTTCCTAGACGATACTAAACACAATGCTATCTCTGGTAACCCAGTAAGTTCTGCTGAACTACAGGCCGATATTTCCAGGTGGTGTCCTGGACTCAAGCCTAAATGATGACAAGTGTGGTGTTTGTGAAGATTGGTGTTCAACACCATAAGGCAAACTATAACATGGAATCGCCCTCCCAGAAAGGGAACTTCAACGGGACCTGGGTGTAATCATTGATTGCGACTTGAGCTCCTCTGCTCACATTCAAATGGTGACTGCTAAGGCTCACAAGGCCTTGCCCTCATTCGGACCACATTCTCGACTCTTACCAGAAAGACATTTGTTTATTATACCGCAGTAAGGTGCGCAGTATCTTGGAGTATGCAGACCCGGCCTGGGCCACGACAAGTTGGAACGTGTCCAGAGACGTGCCACAAAGCTTGTCGCAGGGCTGAAGAACACTTCTTACTCAAACCGGCTTGAAGCTCTCAAGCTTCCGACACTCGAATATCGACGAGTGAGAGGAGACCTCATTCTGACTCTTAAGATACTTAATGGCAAAGACCAGGCCTCGGTTCACTGGTTCACTCGCTCCTGTAATCCGGTGACTCGCAACCATGGGCCAAACTTTTTAAGCACAGATGGAACACCACCCTTCGTCAGCACACTTTTTCCTTTCCTTAAGCTACCACGTTATCAGTATAACCTTTGTTCTGCAATACAAGCAGCGCCTTGACACAGTGCTCCCTAATTGTGTCAGCCCCTATACTTACAAGTACTGGTAACTTTGTGGCTCACTCGGTGCCAAAAGCATTTTGTGCTTCCTGCCGAGAATCTTACAATTTCAATTCATTTTTTTTCCCGGACAGCAGTCAACCCTTCAGGACAGGAGCGTAATACTGTGACAAAAGGTTTGTTTTCCATTTCATGTTGCTTAGAACTGATGCGAGGTACAGTAACAGTGCCCCGAGAACGCAGATTACACCCTTGTTCCTGAATCATCAGAGTCCAGTAGAGGGGGGGGGGGATGGAGGCTTAATGGCGCGTCGGTAACTAGGTCATTAGGACCAACCTCAGTCACAGTGGTCAGAGTTGCTACTTTGCCACACATTAGAGATATGAAGCAAACCCCAAATCTAGACCTTGTCATACATACATCTGTACCTCTTTCAAAAATTAAAACAAAAACCCGAACAGGAGGAGAGGTCCATCGTCCAATTGACGCTCCAAGTTGTGACACCTCCCCTGTGTCCATGCCTGTTGTGACACCTGTGCCTGTGCCCGTGCCCTGTGATCGTCTTCATAAAAAAATTACTCTAGCTTCTTTACAATTTGCAAATGTTCGTGATCGTACTCTGATCCTCATTTGAACTGCAAAACAAGCTAAGCAATGCATACCTATTGCACCTATGGCGTGTCTGCCAAGCCACCATAGCCCACAAGACTTACATATTTCTTCGTTGTTTGCCGTCAGTGCGAAAAACTTTTACCAGGTCTTAGTCTCTGTCCAGATGCTAGAATTGTGAATTCTGCTGTACAGTCTGTAAATGGTCAATACTTTACCCAATCGAAAGTATGTAGAAAACGTTGAGCTTCGCCAACAGCAAACGTTGACTTTGACGGCATGCCACGTCAACATTTTTTCATTCTCCAGGGTATCATCAATTTCTTGAAAAATAACTTTCTTCACCTGTTAGGTCGCCAGAATTGTGACACCTCCCCTGTGCCCGGATCAGGAGTGTCACGAATTGAAGGTCAGATAAGTTAATGCTGTAGCATAACTGAAGATTTAATGCGATATTGGTACAGTACGTTAGGGATGCTGTAAAAGCAGTCATGAATAAGCAACTCTTCTCTGTCCTCGTTGCTAAGGATGATAGTCTTAGGGGCTATATAGAGATACGGGGCCGGCAGCAAGTGCCTCAAGGAAGGCCAGGAAGTGTCATGGTAACGGCGCTGAGGCATATCACCATGACAAAGTCTCGTGGAAAGTGGAAATGGCGACAAACACCATCAAGATGGTAACAATCCACAAGCACATGATGGACTGTGGACGGTGATAATGGCATTCAGGAGGTAATTCTCCCCTCCCCCAAAGGAAACAATGTGTTAGGTTGTATAGCAATAGAGATTCTGATAAATTGGAATGACGTATTCGCGGGACACACTATGGCACACTTCGCAGCAGTAGTAAGTGACTTGGACTGGAATATAGATCTTTCGTCACAACATTACGCAGATCCTACGTAATGTTGAGACAAAAGATAACCGTACCTCGAAAGACTGCAAGCTGTCTGGGAGGCAAATGGTAAGCACATAAATTATTGACATGGAATATGTGTGAAAATGATTAATTAAAGAAGGTATAATAGCCAAGTGTGTTTTTGTTGGCTTGTTTATTCAATTGGCCACTAGGGAAAGGTTATGACCAACCATTAACACTACACAACATCTTACCTTTTTTAAATACGATAAATCTTTCTTCAAAAAAGGCACAGCGTTTTCGTTGAGTTTGATATATTTTAAATGCCTTTCATAAAAAAGGCCACTGAAACACAAACGAAATATCATGATTAGAGACAGCTCATTAATACGCTGTAAACATGGCACCAAGTGTCAATTACATTTTGTAGCAGCCTAGAGTTTACCTTCGTGAGCAGTGGCTGGCCATGTTGCACTGGACATTAGCAAAATTCGGTTGGCTATTGCCAAAGCCATTGAAGTACACACACATTTACAAGTAGGTCAGATGCTAATATGTAAAACTAGGCATATAATTCAGTTTGAAAAGCATAATTAATGTACTCGGCCAAGCGAGAGATGCTGTAATGCACGAGTTTATGTTCTATATTATTTCCATCTTGTACAGCAATTTCCTGAATATGAAGCAAGCGAACACCGAAGCAAAAGAAAGAAATCAACAACCATCTTTACACGCACATCTAGGTAACTCTGCCGCCACACACAATGGGTCATTTAATATCAATTCGTTTCGCCATTGACAATGGGTCATATGAATATAAAGAAGGATAACCTTCTACTTGCACAATATGAAGTAAATCCTTCAAGTAGTATGAATAAAAAAAACAAGGAAAACCTTCTACTTCAGAGTCAGAAGCATATGCTTTTTCTCCTGACATTTTGCTCAAGAAGTAAATGGTTTATAAATAAAAAGAACCTTTTGCTCAAAGAAGCAAGCAAATCCTTCCAAAAAAATGCATCTAGTCAGAGCCAGACTCACACCTTCCTACGGTGGCTGTGGTTCACATTACGATGACGGAAGAAGTGCATTTACGAAATGTTAAACACTACAAGTCGCATTCCTCACTAATTCAGAGTAACTAGAAAAGCGTAGTTCGGTTTGAAGAAGAAAACGTGGAGTTGCTAGCCAGTACCTTCCTGTGCACAGCCACAGAATCTCATGGTGATGCACTCAAATCTCGACAAAAAATGGAAATATGTTTGAGGTATCTATTCGATCCAGGATAACAAAAAGGCATACGCGCGGAACTCGGGCTTGAACAATTGGTCAGTGTCACGAACTCTCAAAATGCGTTTCATAAAATAATTGCACACTGGATTAAACTCCACGCCGCTCCATATGCCCTAATGGAAGCCAAAGCGCTACGGCAAAATAAATACCGCTTCCCAACTGTCATTGCTGTAACAGACTCTACATATGTTGCAATACCAAATCCGAGTATCCACGGACACGAGTACGTAAACTGCAAAGGCAAGTGTACGCTACACGTGTAAGCAACCGTGCAATGCAGCAAAGCTAGCCGTGCGGCTTTGCCACTGACCTTTTACTTATAGATTGAAGTGTTTGCTCCCAAGCGAAAGGTAATCATTATTCATACGAACTAGAGGATATGCTTTTACTCGTATCATTTACTTTAAGCAAACCTTTTCCTTCTACCTTTTGCTTGTGTGCCTTTGCTTCATCTTTATTCATACACGCCAATATTTGCAGTAGAAATGATAATAAAAAGCAATAGCGTTGTTTCAAAAACATTACCATTTGTACGATTTTCTGCTTTCCACACACTAAAAGAACTTTCACTACAGTGTGTATGGCATACTGGAAAATTACTTTCATGCAATGCTCGGGGCCACTAGCTTTGTAAAGCGGGTTCCCTTACTGCCGCTATTTAAAACCAACTTAGCCCTCCAACAGATAACTCAAATAACTCCGAAATAACTCAAATAAGTGTGGTAAGATTTTCATCTTTGAGCTACCTTGTCATGAAATTTCAACCAAACCAGAATGAAATTGTGAACGTTATGATCAGATCAGCAGGATCTGCACAGGACTACTTAAGAATGAAAATTTATAAAAGAGGTTATGTAAAGAGCGTGACTAGCGACACTGTTCAAACGGGGGCTTTCCAAAACTGCAGATTCCATGGTTGTACATCTACATGGTTGTAATTAGCCTGCCACATATACCAGTAGTACTCCTAATGAAGATTAAGGCCCGATTGACAAAAAACATAGGGCCCCCCCCCACCCCATATCATATGGCTAAATGAGTGTGAAGAGCACTCAATACGTTTTCTGAACATGTCATCAAAACAACATTCTGTTTAGGCAAGAACTAAACCAAAATACTCAACCAACCCTTCTCTTCACCTAAAGGTTACAATCCAATTAATCAAACTTGTGGCACTTGTGGTTTCAGGCAGCTGTTTATGCAACGTTTTTGTGAGGCATTCTACCAGGTTTTTGAAAAGAAGTGACGCCACGTGCAACCTCCCGCTCAAAACGAGCGTGGATGGAGCTAATTGTTCTTCCTTCTGCTTCCATGACTTAATTTGCATTCCATCATAAGTTGGGTGCAGCAGCTTGCGTTACGTGATAAGCATTAGACCTTCAAGCTTTTCTGTTGGGTTCAAAAATTAGGCTGTCAGCCAACGACTTACAATTAGATTATTTGTCAAAACAGGAAGCATGTTGGTGAACGTAAAACTACTACAAAAGGAAGCTGGCAAATCAACCGCATACACAGTTTGGTTCACGTCTAATTAAAGAAGGATATTTCCGATAGCAGCTCATGAATTAGTTTTTGATTGCTGAACTGTCAGCATATAAATGCAAAAAAGCTTGTATTTCTACGCCACTGAACTGCAGAATAATCACAAGTTTTGAAGTTTTCTGGAAAGGGTTGCACTGCAAAACTCAAATCATGAAAATGTTTAACAAGACGACAGCTATGGTTTATTCCGAGTCGCCTAACTATGCACGGGGGCTAGGAGAGAGAATGTACTTTAAAGTTCCAGATTTAACCTTTTTAGGCTATATTCAATTGCCCTTGTGGTCGGAGAAAGGAAGGGAGCACAGCACAACCCCTGAAAATTATGTGTAAACCCCTGGTACATAGAGCGGTGTCTTTTTGGGCTTGCTTGATGGCCATGGTACCATTATTCAGACTTGTCAATGACATTTCTGAGTTTCTACATCTGAAGATAAGATAATAATTCTTGGTATTTTTATTATTCTTGGAACTTAGAAATGTATTAATTCTAGGTTCGAAGTCAGTTGGTATGATGCACAATATTTATGCGTTAAATTATAACCAAACACCTATTGACGTTCCTGTGAAATTACTTTGCTACAATTTAGTAACATATTTAGCAACACCCTTACCAAACACCATTATGATTTTTACTTGACATAATAATTAGTCCACTACAAGAACTAAATTTACATTATCATTTTTTGTTGTGCATTATGCAATTACAAGAAAGGGCAATCTAAAAACAAGCAAACAGTGATTACAGTGGTATGCTACAGGCATTGACACCAAAATCGACACGAATACCACAAACACAAGGACGTTATAAATTTCTACTGATGTAGGAACCGTTCACCTTCTTCAGAGTATGCACAGTCCACGAAGCAAACTAAACGACTCCATGATGTTTGAAGCACACTTTTAAAAATAGTGCATTTGGGTACTCCACTTCCTGTCACGCCTTTCAGCCAGCTCAGGACCCACAAGTCTATCGATGTTGGAGTAGGTAGCTGCTGTAATATTCAACAGTTCTTGTTGGGAAAACCTACAATCCTACGCACGTCACTACGTAGTTACTGGCCATCAAATATTTCACCAACAAGAACGTCCCGCTGATGAATATTGCGGCAACCATCTACTTCAACATCGACAGACTTTTACGTCCCTATCTTGTTCGAAGGCTTGACAGGAAGTGCAGGGGCGGATTTAGCCACACCACCCCCTTTCTGCCTGAAAATATGTACATATTTCACGTGATTTTAGTTTTTATGATAGATTTAAAAACGAAAGGAAGAAAAAAAATGCAGTTTTGACTGTGCGACTGTTTTCATTATTAAAAAGGAGTCAGAAGTGAGTTTTTTTTAACGTTAGGGCACAAAACACATTTTCATACGAAATGTTTTGGTAGAGCAACCTTCCTTAACAGAATTCTGGATCCGCCACTGAGGAAGTGAAGCGGCCAGTTGAGCAGAGATATAAAGATCAATGGCGCATAGTCACAGTGCAATTTTTACATGCGTGTGCTTCAAACATGTAATCGTCTAGTTTCCAACATGGACTGTAAAGGTGAACGGTTCCTACATCATTGTAGAATCACCAAAAATTTAGTAGAACGTCCTTGTGTTCGTTCATGGAATTCGTGTTGATTTTCGTGACAATGCAAGAAAGGGCCCAATGATATCTTGTAATAAAATTAATTAAACTGTCATCTTTAAACGGTAATAAGGCAATAACAAAGGTTAGAAAACCAATAACAAGACACATTAATTTTAGGAATGCTAAAATATTGTGCTTGTATTTAGCATCACGAGTAAAGATTCACTTAAATGAGAATGTTGTGGGCATTTAAGGGATACATTAAACCCAAACAATAACAATAATAAGATTTGTCAAGATATAAAGGAGAACAACTACAGGAAGATTTTAAGTCTCCACTTATGCTGCACACAAGAATCAAAGTCAAAAAGAAAAAGAAAAGATTTTTAAAAAATATTAGGATCGGGAGAGGAACCTGCTAAGGTTGATATCCCATAACCCCTTTTACAAGACGAGCGTGATACGGCATCAACCCAACCAGACTACTGAGCAACTGGGAAGATCATTCCACATTTTAACCAATCAGCAAGCGAAAAAATACTTCGGTAGTCGCCATGCACCATGTTCACTGCAAGCTATAATGTTTGTCCACGCGTTCTGCCATCGCTCCTGAGACAAAAGAGGGCACATGGCTCTATTATTGGTGCAAGATATTAATGGTTAAGTATAAATCTGGTTTAATTAGTCTTAATTCAAAACAGTCCATTGGAAGAGCCAGGCATTCATGGTAAGGCAACTGAAAAAGACCTGGAAATACTTTGTAAAGCGCCATTGGATATATTCAATTTTACTAAATTAGCCCATCAATAAAGGCGACCACACTTGGCTGGCTTACTCAAGCAGGGGTCGAACATATGACTTAAAAGCCCAAACAAGAGTTCAAGTATCTCAAGAAGCAAAAGATTGCCTGACCGTAGCTCTGTTGGTTTGCTGACTTAAACTCAAGGTGTGTCAAAAGGAGACCATTCCAACATTTTTTCCAAACCAGCTTTAAGAAAAGAAAACTTCTGATATTTAGGAAGGAACTTTCTTTGTTTAAGGAAAGAGTTACCAGCACAAATGGAATGAACCACTCGCCAAGTGTTCTAATTTGAAAACACCTTAACCACTGACTGCGAAAAGGAAGCAATGGGACATGAAGGTGGTTGGCTCGTTCAACTACAGCAGCGCTTCTCGCTGAAGCGGAGACAAAAGACATAAGAAGAAAAGCGCCACAACACAAGAAAAGAAAAACGGCTGAGTCAAAATGAATTCAGACCAACCAACCAACTTCCTTCCTTTCTCTTTAATTTTTCTTGTGACTTTCCGTCGAGTGCAGCTTACATATTATTTGCTTGGTCTGCACAAAACTTTGGCAGCTGCCAGACACAAAGAAAGAAATGCTAAGAAGGCGCTGGAACTAATCTTCGGCAGGCGACTTGCAGCTTGCACGTGGGTAAGTGTAAGCCTAAGGTCCTTCTGGTCCCATAAGACCTTTCATCACCATCACCCCGGGTTTGCCTCCCAGAACAAACTCATTTGCATACAATGGATAAAAGGCCCAGCACTGCAGAATAATTAACGAGAAACTGTGGAAGCCACACAGGGATTCATTGGAGAAATGACTTTTCACACCGAGGACGTCCTCGATCGTGGTTGGGGGTCAATTTCTCCCCTAAAACCCAATTCTCCTTCCGGCATCAGCAAAGAATGCAAAGCAAGCACAAAGCGAGTGAAGCAAGCATGCACGCGTGCAAATTATCCAATTGCCCAATGGCTGTTGGTGCTAAAAGAGGCTTCCGTATCACTGAATGCGACTCGCTTGTACGACACGAGTCTCCGACAACGGAAATTCTCTTCAGCATGCGTTAATGACAGTGGCTTGTGCTCGTGACGAGCTTAATTAGATGGCGGAGGAGGAGAACAGCCATCCTTGTACGACGCAAACCTCGTAAAAAAAAATGACAAATTAGAGCAGGGCAACAGAATACAACCTTATTACAGAAAGGTAGCATGTTGCTCAACACTTTGTAAAAGTTCTGTGATTTGACAGTTCAAGATTGTAAGAACAAATTGGCCAGCTGCCCTCCAAAGCAACCATAATTTCAGTTAGAGTTTGTTAGTGGTAACAACATATTACATCAAGCTAGCTTACAACACTAAATACATCTCATCCGAAATTCAAGTCATGGCAAAACACCACTCTATGAAGATGCCTGAACTTAACAACAGAGTAACCGACCAACAATTAAATCAGAAATTACGACGATAGCTGTATTTGATTTAATTAAATAACACATAATTAATTAACACTGCACACCTAAATGCAATTAGCTGTGAAGCACGTAACCGAAAGACTTTGTTAACAATAAACTTTGTCTTTGCACATGCCAGACATCAGGCTTACTCTTATCAAACAACTTAGGTTGTCCTTAGATGGAAGCACAACAAAATGTTTTGTAGAAAACAAACATTCCACACACAAAACACTCAAAAATATAGAAATTGTTAGCCAACACAGACAATTAAATTGCACGAGAACTAAAACTTGAACTCATAAACACTTACAAAACAAACGCCGTACGCAACAACACGCCTACAAAATTGAAAAATAAAAATACACACACAAAGTGAACACAATCACTCACATGAAATAAAGCTAAACAGAAACCGACAAACACAGACCAAGCAATTGCCCTAACAAAAAAGAAACAAAAAACAATCAGCATGTTTCACAAATTCTAAATGCACACACAAAATATACATATTGCATTAGCCACTCTACACGAAACAGACGTAAAATATAAAACCACACACACACAAATTTCAATCACAAATTGCATTCACTTTCTCAACGGCATTATCAGTGAATAAAATTAATACTTGTTTCCTGAAATGGGAGTTCTAATTATAGTTTGTTTCGTTTGCGTGAACTGTAATCCGTTTTTTATTTGTGTACTTTCACAGCTGTGAGTTCCATTGGGTTACGAGCTCTAATGCATTTTTTTTTTGTCAAAACGGCGAAGCCATTTTTTGTTCAGTTAATGATTTTACAATGAGACTTCAAACTTACTTGCTGACTCCGATTTTGCCGAAAGTCTTGGTCCGTGAAATTTCGGGCCGAATGCAAGCTCGGTCACGCCTTTGCTCTGGCTGGCGCATCCAATCATCCCAATACCTAAACAGAAATGGAACAAAATTAAAGCAACACAAATAAAATCTTTTAATAAAAATAAAAGAAATGGAATTGGTGAAAAGTTCAAAGATTTTCTCCTACCCCTCTGCCACTCAACAATGGTGTTTTACGATTTTTACTGCAGGTTTCGGTTACTAGTACATTACATTGCTGGTACATTACACCTTCGTACATTTGCTGGTGAAACCTTTTGTTTTGTCACAAGGTATTTTTGTCGTCAACGGTAAGTTAAACAATGACGCTTGTGGTACGACTTCGTAAGAAGGAGTGCGTATACGGTGTTTGCTTGGCTAGAGTTGCCTTTTCCATCCAAACGAAAGCACCTGTGTATTAACTCAACAACAAAATAACTTTCTTCCTATATCCACATGATGGAAAAATGTTAAGGGGTTATTTCCCACCCTTGCCCCATTGTAGCGTCACCACTACTACACTTGTACTGTTTAAATGTGTTTACTTGCAGAGGTTGTAGCACAATCTTTTGACACAATACAAAAACAAAAAACTTTCAATGACAACAATGAACTACGTGAATCAACAATACATACTTGCTAAGCGGCAATCACGTAACAAATCAACAAATAGTTTTGTGTAAATAGTAAGCCGAAAGAAATTTTAAACTACGACACGGAAAACCAAACGGGTCAGTTAAAAAAAATAGGAGCCAATCACAAGCAACAACGAAGTGTAAGAGGTGATATCTAACAAAAAGAAAACTTAAACGACGGGAAAGCCAAAGGCTCACAAGAAATAATGTTATTTCTTGTGAGCCTTTGGCTTTCCCGTCGTTTATCATTTTTTCACGTTTAAGTGTTCCATTCGTTTCACTTGGAGGATGGCGCGGCAAATAAGCGTCCCTACAGTGGCGGTTGGAAAATGTTTGTTTATATGTATATATGCACGTGTTACATGCTGCCTATGGACGTTTCCTTTTAACGGCCGTGTCAGTCTGGCTCAGCGGTAGGACCTTGGCCTTTGGTTTCGAAGGTCCTGGGTTCGATTCCCCGCTCAGGCAGTCTGACATATAAGTCCAAAAGGCAACGTAAATAGTGTTTGCATCGTTAAAAAGAAAACTTTGTTACAACGGCTTACCAGAAGCAAACCTAACCTCTCCAATCGGTTTATCGTTGCGATGCAATACATAAAATGACCAGCTGAACAATTTTTTCCCATACACCGTTTTCGGGACAAAAGCTTAGTTTGGCCCTCATAAATTATCGACACTAGTTCTCTTTGGTGCCCATCACCGCCTTCACTTGTTGCCAGCCTAGCCTTTACACAAGGCACGGTGAGCTGGTTGGCACAGAAGCTTTTCGCAGTCGGGAAGGAGTCGAAGGAGCTCATATTTTCCTATGTTCCATCACTACTTCGGACGATGAAAGAAATCCACGAAAATAGCGCAGTTATACAATTTTCAACTATTTAGCTAACCTTTGAACTTATTACTCCACAGCATTTGATATCACAATTGCACACACCTATGGTATGGAAAGTCATTATGGAATTTACTGGCGTTAAAATATCACTAACTGTTAATATAAGGGTTTAAAAGAAAGCTGATTTTCGATGTTTGGCTTGTTTTTCTCTTTCCATTTTATAATTTATAGCCACTTGTGTTTATTTATTTAATCCTTTCGTTAAGCCTTTGTATTTATCTGTATTCCTTCTCCATCTCGGTCGAATGGAGCCTTAGTCAGTGTTGTGAGTAGTGTATGGTACTATTTTAACACCTTAATATGGCGTTGTGTACG
>JAHWFP010123546.1:1687-11903 GCA_023313725.1 Lithobius niger | reverse complement strand
TGCCAAAATTGTCAAGAGTATAAAGATACTCAAACGTCAGGTCCTAAGCATACGTGGGAATATCCACTAAAACCAAATAATCGCTTACACACTGATTTTTTGGGGCCGATGGACAATTACATGTTTTTCATTCTTGTAGACGCACATTCAGAAATTCCTTTTGTGCATAAAATGAAGTCAACAACGTCCGCGCGTGTCATTGATATTTTAAACAATCATATAGCTTTATATGGTTTAATGGACAGCTTAGTTACGGACAAAGCTGCCCAATTTTTGTCCGCAGAATTCCAAAATTGGTTAAAATCCAACGGAATTAGGCACATGACCGGGCCAAGTTTTGCGCCTTGGACCAACGGTTTGGCTGAGGTATACGTCCGTAATTTCAAGAGAGTCTACAAGGCCGCGCGGCGACAGGGGTCTACTATTCAAGAGAGTATAAATTCTTACTTGTTATCGGCACGAATCACTATCTCCGCTACCACGCAAGCAACACCCGGAAAATTATATTTTAACCGAGAATTAAAGTCTCGGCTGGATTTATTGTTCCCTGACCCTATTGCAGCCGTACGCCGTAAACAATTAAAACAAGTACAGAGCACCCACCATCGTGAGTTGAAAACGTATCAAATAGGTGAAAAGGTTTGGTATCGTGACTTTTCAACGACAAATGACAGGCTATGGTCAGTCGGTATGGTTAACCAAAAATGTGAAAATCAGTCCTATACTATCGTTGATACTAACGGTAATACGATTCGCAAACATCGCGAACAGCTAAGGTTACATACCGCGGAAAATGATTATCCAGAACAGCCTCCAAACGCACTTGTTTCGACGGCGAAAAGCAGTAATTTCTCCATGCATAATGAGCAAGATCACTCAAATTTCAAACGCATATTTTTTGGCGGGAAGCAACGTGAAAAGCCAAATTTCGCTGACGTAGTTCCTGAGCGTCGATCTCTCGGCCAATCCAGAAAGTCAATTTCTGTTACTGAGGGGAAAATTCCACCAATCCAACAGCTTGAAAAATCACCTGAGAATTTACATCGCAAGTCACCAGGTGGCAGGAAATCTCCAGCGAAATTACCCCACACACACGAAGTAGATGAGTCTGTTAACGTAAATAACCAACCACCTTTGGCTACTACCAGCGCCCCTCTTGAAGGAAATTCTAAGCCAGAAAGGTCACAATCTCCATCGATTATTACGTCACCATCCACTAAGCAATCACTACCGAAGCCAGGTCATGCTAACAAAAAAGCGAAACCGAATCCCAATAAACGCAAAGTTGTGCTATCACCAACACAGGTTGACATTGCAGCGCAGCTTCAAAATGCTCATCGTTCAAAGAGACTGCGTAGAGCTCCAGACAAGCTCAATTTGTAGTTTTTTTTTGCAAAATTACCATTTGGCTACAACTTCTTCGTTTTTTTTTTGTTGTAATCCGTTATATATGAATTAAATGATAGTTCTTTTTAAACTGTAGCGAGTAACGCTAAAACGTTTTGTCCCCTAGTTATTCGTGCAGAGAATCGGCTCTGTTAATTTTAAAAATGTCCACCTTTAGAATTAGGTAAAAATGTAATTGTATTTTGTTGTTCGTGTGAAAAATTGATTTCACGATTTTATCTTTTTTGTATCTTTTTGTCTTTTCATGTACACAAATACTTCCGATATCGGAACAAAGAATTGCTTGGAGCCGCAATTCCCACTCCGGTGAAGCCTAATCCAAAGCAACTTCTTTGGCACCGAATTCTCGATGCCAGATGTTTGTCCACAGCAACGCTGTAGCGTTTCAGCTGCAGAAATGGCTGCTGCAAAAAGAAAATTAACCAAAAAAGGCTACGAAAATTAAAACAACAACATTGAAAATTTAAATTGAATTTATTGTAAAATTGCTCCAGAAATCAAAACAGAAATTTAAAACTGGCAAGTTTTCAGCCAGTTTATTAACGTTTAATTTTTTGCTTAATCAAGTACATCTTCAGTTCTTTATTTTGTAAAACAGCTTTCAAAAATAGTGTTTAGTTTTTCCTCGAAAGCGAAAAATTATGTATCTTTCTTTAAAAATAGGTAGTGCACTAAAAAATACATCTTGCCTTCGTAATCATAATTTTATTTCCAGCTAGGCTTAGATTATTTTTTTTTCTGTTTTTTTTTTTCGCTCGCTGCATTGTGGAGTCGTCACTTGTGTGCTCCACAATGGCAGCCATCAATTTCATGTCAATATGTTAACCCTACCAAGATACCCCTTTAACTACTAATAGGCTATTCCATAATTATATATTGTATTAAGTTGCATCACATGACTTCCTGTTATAATTGTATATAAAGGGAAGTAAACAGGAAGTTCGCTGTCTTATCAGCTGTAGCCTACACTCTGGTAGTCCGTGTGTTTATTACCATTGGTGCCCACGCTGGGCTAAGGTGTGTCCCCGCCTAGGACATCACACAAGTCTTATCCAAAAAAAGCGATTAGTCAATTAAACAGGCAATAATGATCATTAATAGTGTGTGTTTTTTCTAAGGTTTCACTTCATAAACAAACCATAACTTGTGCCTACTCTTTCATTTCTCTTTGTTTATGTTAGTAAGTCTTCGTGCTAATTTGTGCAACCTGATCCTTGTTGTGAACAGATTATTGTTTTATTTAAATAAATTGTGCTGCGTAAGCTACACAGTTGAAGCAACGTCAGAGTCGAATAACAGGAACCGCACGTTGCCTATTTGTGTTTGTACCACCAAGCCCCTATCAATTCTTCCACCACCCACACATAGGGGTTCTTGTTTCACTTATTTTAAGAATGTTTACTTTGTGTGGTTTAGTGGTTTCGTGCGTAGCACGGGCTTCCTTTAGTATATATTTAAACATATAAACCGACCCCCGAAAGGGGAACCCCTACAATGAAAACGGGCGAGTGTGTCAATTCTTTGGCTAGAAGTTGAAACTGGTACGTTGTTGCCTTGAAAAGAAGTTGAAATTGGCACATTGTTGTCTCGAATAACTATTTGCTCTGCACGGTCATCGCAGAGGCATGTCTTAAATGATGTCATACACGAAGGACAGTTATTTTTCAAACGGTAATGATTGCTAAAGCCAAAGCGATAAACTGGGAGTGAGGAGGAGGGCCTGAACGACAAAGGCCCGTGTGTGAGGCAGTGCATCAGTTAGCGCAACTCTTGGCATTCTAATGCTACAAAATAAAGAGATTGGGGGAGGGGGAGCATTGCGTCTGTTACCATTACGCATATGATTAACCATCAACTGAACATAAAAGGCAATTTTGGGTTGTTGTTTGGGATGGGGACGAAATCAGTTTTAGGGAGAAGATGGGAGGAAAAGGGAAACTTACAGGAAGAAAAATTACCTGTCGTAGTTAACGTTCAGGCAACACTGTGAAATGACGTCATGCACGAAGGACAGTTATTTTTCTCACGGTATGATCGTTCAAGCCAAAGCGATTAACTGAGAGTTGCGGGTTTCCTTAACGGGGAATGCCCATGTGTGGGGCAGTGCCTCTGTTAGCCCTGTTCTTTAGAAAAACACATTGGGAGGGGGGGGGCAGCACGTCAGTTACCATTTAGCATATGATACGTATTAACTCAACCTAAAAGGTACTTTTTTCGGTTGTTTGGGATGGAGATGGTAGCAGTTTTATTTGCACAAATCTCGTAAAAGGGGGAAGGGCAGTATTTAATTCAACTACCCATCCAAACTCAACTTCGTGTAGCAAAGGGAAAGTAGGAAAAAGGAGGGACGGGTAGGCGTATAAGAGGGAAGAGGATGGGAGAAAAGGGAGTGGGGAGATGGGAGGGAGAGAATTGGAGGAAAGGGAGAGTATAACAGGAAACAAAACCTGCCCGTCGCACTGTACGTCCAGGCAACACTGAGCAAAAACAGGGACACAACCACGGGCGAAACAAAACCCGGGGCGAAGCCGGGTACGATTACTAGTACAAACATATAAGCTGACCGCAAATTTTTAATGGTTAAGATAGTATTAAGTTTGTTGTGAAAACAATTGGAATGTAAAGGGTTCTGTTGGGCCATTGACACACAGATAAAAAAAAAAAAAGAAAAAAACGACTACGATAGTGACGGTAGGAAAGTGGACGTTTAAAAACCAAAGAAAGGACATCGGTTAACGTTTTTCAACCGAAGTCGGATAGAGGGATTGGACGGTGCTGAAACCACCTCAGGCAATTCCAGACATGCACTAAACGATTACAAAAAAAAATAACCTTCGACACTCCAATCTTGAATAGTTTACAACGGGCTTAAACTGATGATATTGAGTTCTTTCGCATCCACAAATAACAGTAAAGAACTAACACCCATCGGTATGGTATAGGCCACGTAAATGACTCTAAGTTATTACAAGGTCAACAAAAATCAAGCGACGCAGTTCAACAAGGCGACACAATGATATCAAGCGGTCTTGATACTATTTATGGAAGAGACCAAGGTGCAGTTTAGTAAAATGTTGGAGGACCGAAACAATGATCTCCATGTCCTTAGTAAATTAGGCGACCAGACAGGCGATGCATACTGCAGAACTGGTCGCACATACGTCTTGAAAGCCGTTAAATGCATTGTAAGGTCCCGCAATTAACTCCACTAATTCATGCAACCGAATAATGATATCAAGATTGTGTATTTCTAAGATTACCTGGTTAAGCCGGAAAGTCTGGTTTGTAATGTTTTGGTCGTTGTGACGAAAGGGTGGACATGGTCTCCTGTTTTGACGTAGAATACCTTTAGAAGTTGTATGACTGCGTTTTGGTTTGACAAACAAGGTACTTCACGCGGCGCACGGATGATGTTGCCTTCAGTAACGGCGTACAAACATTTTTCGATTATTCTGACGTTTAACTCGTTCTCAATCTTTGTCAATCCTTCTAATCGACGGTTGACGCTAATGACCAAGCTGTCGACGCGCCATTAAGCCTCATCTCCCCCCCCCCCCCCCTCTAATCGACGGAGCGAGCAAAGTGTAGCCTATAACAAACACCAAATTGCAAAATGTTGGTTGGTACGTTGGTTGCACTTTTGTATTCTGTGTGGAGTCAAACAAAAGGTCAGATTGGAATGAAATTTGGTACATCGCTTTAAACCCCAAAAAGTATTACTGAGCCGAAATTTGATGTAAATCGAACAATTATTACGGAAGAATTTACAATTTTTCGAATTTATTTCTAACACTCACCATTGTAAATTTAGAATCCTGAATAGTTAAGGAATTCCGACGAAGCTTACACCATGCTGGTGGTTGTCAAGTGAACGTTAGAAAACACGGCAAATTAAATTTTGGTTGCTTCTTTCTAGCTCATAACCTTTTTCGACGTAACTCATTGAAGTAATAACTTTTGATCTTTGCATTTAACCACTACAGGAAGAAACTCAACCATAAAAAACAAAAAGATTACATTAACGACAAAAATTAGTTTCATTTGCAGAAAGAATGCTTGGAGAAATTCTCTTCAGCACGGCGACAGTTATAGTGTTTTATACTAGCACTGGGAATGCCGAATATGAAACCTGAAAGCATCGTATCAAGGCGAAGCGGTACATATAAAACGAAAGTCTAGAGCAGACGACGTGTTTATATCACAGCACGAAACAATAATATGCCTGCCTCTAATAGTTTGAAGATTCCTCGTTACCACCGTAATATGAAGTCCCGAAACCGAAACCATGTCACATGAATTAATATGCCTAACTTTTGACCCAACTGAGCTGTACTTACGAAATAAAATCGCCAGGCAAAAATTAGGCCAAACGCTAAAAATTAGGCCTAAAACCTAGAACTAGGCATAAAGGCTATGCTAAAACCGCACTCAACTTCTTGCTGGAGGAATCAGTTAAGGGCCGACTCTTGCAGACGCGATTGTTTGTGTTCTGGTGCAGAGAAAATAGCCCGTTAAAATAATAAAGTTTCACAATGAAATAACTCATTCAAACTATTCATTTTTGTTGGTAAAAGGAGGTAATAATTTTAAGAAAAAGTGGAACTTTATTTGGCGATATTAAATCACCTGTTCCAATTTCGAAAATATGCAAGTAGTTGCCATGGTTACGACAATGGTTACGGCTCGGAGCAGACGACGCGGTAATTTTTAAAATGGCGGTCGTCTCTCCGAGCAAGTATTTTAAGCCCCACGTCCAAGAAAAGCCCTTGACATCCTTGCAAAAGCGGACAGTAGTTAATGTTTACAGCAAACTTCCTCAGCAGCACCCAGACAAGTCGGTAAGCGTCGTCGCAAAGGATACGGTAGACTGAACAGGCGTTTCAAGAAATGCTGTCTTCAAATCAAAAAGGTATTTGCAACCAGCGCTGGTCATTTTACGTCGCCAGCCAGGAAGCGTCCTAACTCCGATGGTACTCGACCTCAGCTAAAAATGTATGATGACTTTACACTTTCGGCGATTAGACAAAAGATCCTCGCAGTTTACAGACAAGGTAGAGTTCCTGGTAAAATGATAAGAGCTGCCGTAAACGATGATGGCGATTTGCCAAATTTTTGGCGGACGACAATGGGCGTCGTGAATTACTTGTGTTATTTCAACGTGCACGAAAGAAATACAACAAATACCGAATTGATGAACTTGCTTCTCGTAATGGTCATACTAAGTTGCGTTTGCTTAACTTGCTTCACGTCATGGTCAAACTAAGTTGCGTCTGTTTCACTGTGAGTTAAACTGTATTGAAATGAGATGGAGCCAGAAGAAGAGATTTATGGCTCCCAATGATCGAACATTCAAACTTAAAGAAGTCTAGGTACTTACACCGAAAGCACTAGCTGTAGTGACAATGGTAGAGTGGGCCACTCTTGTAAAACACGCTGAGAATGAAGAAGACATGTGGAAAAGTGATGTACGGCTGACATTATTGTGGAACGAATCGCCTGCGATGTAAACAATTCATATAACAACTCAAGTTCAACAAACTGCTCAGAGTAGAACTGAAGATCTCTAAACATCGACTACTGTCTGCTTGAAAACAAAAGCTCTTTTCAGAGCTAAAAATCTTACGAAAGAGAAATTTCTCCCCCCCCCCCCCAACCACCTTTCCAGGAAAATATGTTTAACTCAATATTGAATAAAGGCACACTAAAATCATGTATCCTCTCCCTATTTTTGCTGCATCCTTCGGTACCATAACGTTTGCAATATTTACAATGGCTTGACTAAATGTAGCAAAACCGTTTAACACAGGAAAGCTACTGAAAATAATTTGCAACATTCGTATAAGCTTTACTGACTGTAACAAATCCGTTTGACACAGGAAATTAAGCTCTTAAATAACCAGACGCCAAAATAAATATATCTAAACCTACATTTCACGTAATACTTTCCTGCATCACTCAGCTTGGAGCATTATGTTGTTCGTAGTGTGTTGCATGTTCCTGTTTTTTTTTTTTTTTTCCTGAAAGACTGTTTGTTCATTCAATCAAACCTGTGAAAATATTGCAAGGCTATTCACGTGTTGGTTATTGAAAATAGGGAGAGGGCATTAACTTTAAAAAAGTTATTTAAAAATTAAATTATCAGATTTTTATGATTTAAAATAATTATTTCAATAGCATTTCCAATAGTACACAAAAATAAGAGCTATGAAGAATCATAGCCCACTCTTGGTGTATACTTGCATTGTTAAAAGCTCAAATCCACGAAACCTCCTGCCTAAATTTATTGAATTGCAAGCTTAAATCCAAAAATAGGGCAATGAAAATAAATCCGACAATGGATTCAAGTTATCGTGCATACAAACGACGGACCTAAAGGAATAAAGCTTCTTTACCCTGGTTTGCACCGCATGTCACTATATATGAAAAAAGTGGTAATAGTGGTAATAGTGTCAGGTGTAAAGAAAGTATTCGTCAGTTTTAGAACAGCTAAGCGCGTCGGGATACGAACAGACGAAAATAGTTCGTAAAACGGCTCTCTAACTATTCCTCTAGTCAGAAGTTGAGTGCGGTTTTAGTATAACACATTCTTAACCTACAATTGTGATGGTTCTTACTTTTATATTATATAATAGAGATCGCTATTGCAGTGGATAATAGAGGTGTGCGCCTCAACATTTTTGTTGCTCCAAGTGTCAAGTTTTGCACCTGCGGCAGCATTGTGAACCTTTTAAATCTTTGATTATTGTTAAAAACTATCGTATCTAGACACACGCAAGTGTGTCGCGCCAAGTTAGGCAACAATCATCACAACAAACATCACATCAATTCAATTGTCGAGGTTGTAAACCTTTGTAGTGCGACGCCATAGCGTCAGTGTCTTATATCTTGAAGCATAGTTGGGCACATTTCAGGTACTTGGGGAAAAATAATAATGCGGTACAAAAGCTTAAATTGTGTTGAAATCAAGAGCAATGACCCACCTGACAAAAATTAACTCGTGTAGGAATGCCAGCTAAGCTGCTTTCAATGCAAAATCTGACCCTCAATAACATTTTAAATGTTTAACTAGCTAGCTACTAGCTAACTAACTAGCTAATTCTAGTCCGTTCATCCCCATGTTAATTTCCATAGGGAGATTATACATCGATACCGAGATAAAAGGAAAGCTTTCAGCTATGAAATTGGGCAAATGGCTGCGGTACGATACGAATTGCGTACCTTTTATGGTTTGGAGCATAGGGGTGTAACGACGATTGCGTGGGATCGCGTAAGTACGAAAATATTGTTGTAACCATTGTTAGTATTGTCGGCATCGTCTCTCATTGGACAGCCAAAGTTCGGACAATGACAACGTGTATACTGACGTGCGTGCCGAAACACACACTAGTGTAGCACGATAAATCTCAACAATGTTGCCAAAGAAATTGTATTCACGTTCAATTCACGAAAAATAAATTAATCAACAAATCAACTCTGAAAACAAAGCAAAATAAACAAAACCATAAACGAACAAACTGGTGAAGTGGCCACCAAGTTGAGAATGGTTCGGTCTGTAGGCAAAAGGTAGTAGCAAATTGTTGAAAACCAATTTCTTGTTGACGTGCCACTTTATTACACATCTGCACGGTAGTAGAGTTGAGTTTAATGCACAATTTAAAAAAAAGGACTGGTATCATATCAAAAACCAAAACTGGTAAAAGGAGCCGCCAAGTTCCGAATGGTTCCGCCCTTCAAAGGAGTGATATCAACACACCAAAACATTAGCCAACTTAATCGCACCGAATAATACTTTGGACGTTAAATGAAAATTTGAACATTGCTACCGAACATAGGAATCTTCTAGTTTTCATTTGACATTCGAACTATTAAGCGGTGCGATTAACTTCGCGATTGTTTTGGTGTGTTGATATCACTCCTTTGAAGGGCGGCTCCTTTTACCAGTTTTGGTTTTTGATACGATTGATTAATGTTTGGCTTGCAGTTAAATGCCTTATTATTAATTTTTTTTTATGTACGGACTGCACTTTGCACAGCAGTTCCTAAAAACAATGTAATAATTATTGGCGGCGGCAGCTCAAACAGCAGTTGATATATGTGCCGTTTTATTTTTAGTCGGCGGCGAGGTTGTGGGCTGTAGAAAGAGGCTACAAATAACTAAATAGAAAATAAATGCTGGAGCAAACGAAAGCCTATTAAAATAAATACGATACGTAGCTTAGGCCTATACTTGAAAAAAAAAAAAGCTAAAATAAGAAAAAGGCTAGCAAAAAGCAGCAGTACGTCACGCCAAAAGGCAAAGAGCCCAACTCAGCCAAGTGAGTATTGCTCCTAGATTTTGTAGAAGCATTAACAAATCATTACAATAAAAACTTAATATAAGTTTGAAATGAAGATCTGTTCGCTCCGCCTACAATAGGCCCTAAGACAGTTTCCTATAGTATGGTTAATACATGCATGCATGCCCTTCAAAACTGCCTCGTCAATTGCCAGAAGTTTTCAAAACTGTTATCAGAATTGCTAGCATAACTCCAGATCGTGTCTCGGCACTTCCCCTGGAGATTAACCCCAACGACTGTGCTTGCAAGACCCAACAAACAGAGAAGTAATTTCGCCGGCATAGATGGGTGTAATTTCGCCGGCATTTTATAACGATGACAACCTTATCTTGTTTTTTTTAAGTTCTGGTGCATTGCCTGTGTCTAGTGGGGCTATGATCCAGTCGTAGAGATCCGACCAGAAATCTGATTTAACAACCCCAACATTGTGCTTGTATGATCCAACAAACGGAGTAGTAATTTCGCCGGCATTT
>JAHWFP010123544.1:0-14540 GCA_023313725.1 Lithobius niger | reverse complement strand
CTTTAATTTTAGCGAAGTCACAATACTTCGTCATTAGCTTTAATGCAGCTAAATATTCCCCGATACTCTCATCTGATTTTTGCGACCTTCTAAAGAATTTAACACGCTCAGATACCATGGAGGGTACTGTCTCAATGTCGTCTAAAACTTTTTTAACGAGTTCATGAAATGTTAATGAGTCGGGCAAATCAGGTGAGAGGATATTCAAAATTCTATCAAACATTTTCTGGCCTACAGATGCCATTAAAAAATTTACTTGCTTGGTTGCTGGTATTTCTTTAGCTAAAAAATAGTAACTAATTCGGTTGAAGTATTTTTCCCATGTATCGGACTCACAATCGAATGCCGAAAATAAGCCAGGGGTTTTAGACGAACCCATGTTGACGTCGTCTTCACTATCACTAGATTCAAAATTTAAATTTAAATTAGAACTGGTTTCATTAATGCTTGCATTCACTACTGAATTATTTTCAGTTTCACTTTCACTGCTACTATTAGCAGTTACAGGTGGTTTGCTACTGACACCTATCTTTGGCATAAGCCTTACAACATTAAATTTAATTAAATTTAATTACAATCCTGTTTAACATGCAAGGATTAAACTGGAGCACTCAAGACTACCGGTCACTTATTTAAACACAGAAATAAATCAAGCTTGACTGTAGCCTACCTAACCTAGTTTTGTAAATTAACTGCCCACAAGTTAAATTTAAAGGGACTAGGCTTTAAAAAAAATGTTTCTTCGTCCACCATATTGCAACGTTTTACGAAAACAACACTTCTGGCCTAAGCCTCAGCACAGACCAGATTTCATTAAATTATATTTTTTAACACAAGAATATAAAATCAATAAGCATTTTAACGTGAATATTTCTGTTCTTAAAGCTGAAGGTCTCTAATGCAATGTAGGCTAGCAGTGCTTAGTAAAGCCAGCGTTCAATAGCCGTTTTCGCAGCCGTTACAGATGGTTTGCAATTTGGCATTGCTCGTGTCTGGTTACATCCATTAGCCTAGCCTGGTCCAATCAATTAGCCATGCCTGGTCACGTTAAAGGTATAACGTAACGAGTGCTCTGTTGAGCTTACTGATTTTGCTGAGCTGTGATTGCAGTTTCGGAAGGTACTAAATGGCTGACACAACGTTACTGCGCACGCGCGACGTCAATTTTGAAGCCAAACTGTCTTTAACAGTGGTGTGTTCTGTTTGGTCCTTTAGGAAGGTACTGAATCTAATACTGGAAGCAGAACAGCTATGAGTGGAGTGAGGAACGTAGCTGCAGTACTATTTCAGTTGGCCTTGCCATCACATTAGTTAGTTCAGAAAGCTTGGATTATACGTAGCTTTGAAAGGGTGGACCCACATACTATTACGCTTTACCGCGAGAAACCGTGCAAGATTTTGGGAGCTGCTTTACCATACCACAAACGCGTCTGACGTGTCTGCTCCCATTTCGCGCCATTTTACTGATTCTTGCATCTCATTGGCTTTTGATTTTGCTGATTGATGAATCGAAACAAAATTGGACTAACAAACGAATGAGTGGCCCTACTCATCATCGAACGTAAGCCGGACGGCTCCAATTGTGTAAATTATTTTAAAGTGCATTAAAGGCACATAAATCCCTCCGTCCTGGCCGCTTTATTCATACGTCAACTGCGCCAAAATATAGTTCACACGACCGCAGCGTGCATTACTCTGTGCAGCATGACATCACATCCGACGCTAGAGCATACTCATTCCGGAGCCGCGCCATGTGACACGTAGTACGAATGCTAAAAGGTAAACAACGTCATGATCATCAATGTCTCCCATCTGTTGCCGCGGTAAAATACCCACACGTTAGTTTTATTTGAATGAAGTTGACCAAATAAAAGATTCTGAGGTCGTTATTCTGTGTTGATGTCGAAATTTACGTTCTATCGTTAGCGACTGTTACGTATATTAATTTATTGGCGATTTCAAAGAGGCATGCTTAGGGACTGGTCGTTATGTATCGCATTTTTTTTTGTGGGGGGGGGGGGGGCACTTTACCCCTCCCCCTTCCTCGGGCAGTAAGTTTACGCCCCTGCGACCGATCTCATTTGGCCTCCCGACCGATATTTTTTCCCTTGCAGCCTAATTTATGACTTCATGTTTTAGTATTATGCGGGCATCATACGTGGCGTTACTGTACAGAAACAGCTTAAATAAAAGGCATAAAATTGGGTCTGTTTTAAGTGTACCTTCAGAAAAAAAAAAAGAATCTTCTCCCGACCAACCCTAGTTGTAATTTAATTGGTACTGCAGCTAAACGTTTTTTTCATAGGCTTTATGTCTGCTACGAAAATTTACGTCTGAAACTCAATCCGCAATTTAATTTCTTCTCTGCATTTGGTTTTGTCAATCATTGTGTCATGATCCTGACACCCCTGCCCCACCCCTTCTTTTCTAGTTTCTTGCGGTAAACATAGGATAAACCTAATTGCCGATCCAATTCTCGTTTTTTCCTTTCCTTTTCCGATTCGGTAGCAAATCTACTTGGTGGAATAGATAAATGCGTTCATCACTCGTCATTTCTCCTGATAAGATCAGAACAAGGTTAACTGGGATTGAAGCTGCATGCCTCGAGTAAGGCAGCCATTATCTCACTTGGCTTTCGCTCAGAAGCGGCAAGTCACTTGAAGTGCACGAAGAATTACTACGTCACAGACTAGGCGTGTAAACATCGCGTGACGTCACCACAGAAAGGAGCCCCAGAAGCTTTCTGGCAGGAATGAGATACTCCTCGGACCGAGCGGTAAAAAAGAAGCTTACTAGCGTACACGCGCCACATCTGTCACCGGGATCGTACCCTTAGACGATCAAATAAAAGGTAAATAAATTGATATAAAACTATTTCTGGTAATGTATCGAGGAAAACTGTTAAAATATACCGGGGGGAGTTATGTGCCTTTCACCTACCAGTACAATTGACAATGCGACTGAAAAAAGCAACGTTTGTTATCAGACGGAGAGCTCCGCCACAAGCGATCATCGTAAAGCTTTCCATTGTTTTGGTATAGACGCAAAGACGTCAGCTACTCTCGTCTTGGGTAATCTGGTAAGAATTTGCTCGTTTTGTTTTAATAATCTGTATTTTAACATTCAGCAAAGATTGAATGATCAGATGTTGCATAATTATTCATTAATTTCGTTAAAAACTACTCACTAGTTGACACAATCGTTTTTGTTGATTTTGAAAAACCAAGCGTCTGCTTCGAGGATTGGTTTGGGAGCAAAACGTCATCAAGTGAATCTCGCTCATGTATACTTTACCATGGGAAATAGCTGCGCTCTAGCTCAGACGCGTTCAACTAGTGGATCCACCCTATCAAAGCTACGTATAATTCAAGCTCCCTGGATAGCTTAGATGTTGCTACATTCTGCAGCAGTTCAATCGGTGCTGTTAAGTGTAGATGACTGACATATACACAAGCGCAAGTACGAATGCGTTTATTCAAGCCGCCATTCCCATGCAACACGCCGCCCCTAGGTGGTGTCAGTAGACATATGAATGTAGGTTACGTAAATGGATTCAACACCGAATTAAAGTTGTTTTTCATTATTACATCGAATGCAAAGCAAAACATGTTCAAATGCGTGCACTCTATAAGCAAGACCACTCTGGCAGCCACGCTGTATTACGAAAATAAGCCTATTCTCAACTTCGTCTTAGTTTGGGCGCACGTCGTGCGATGTTTCGCTTCACACTCAATGAAATAACGAATAACAAATTCGATTCGATGTTAAATCCAATTGTAGAGGTATTTAGGCTAACTAACTATTTCAGTCTAATTTTTAATGTACACAACAATATTTTGAGTTATTAGGCGAAAAGTGGTAACCTCTGTAGGGCCATTCTGCGGTCCCTTAAAGTGCAGCATTTGTATGATTTGTCGTCTATTTAATTTGCTCAGAAATAAACGAATGTTCGAAAAATTCCAAATTTGGGTGAATGGTGCGGATTAACCTTTTCTTAAGCTCTCTAAAGACATATAAAAAATATTTTAAGAGAAGTAAATTGTAATGTGTGGTCATGTCAGCATCTTCCTACGCAAACGCATGCTTTTTTCTAGGGAGCGGGGTTTACGAATCCCTAACCGGGCATCACGGATTCGCGAGCGGAATATCAGATAAAATAAATAAAAAATGAAGATTCTACCAGAGAACTTGTTCTCGCAGGAGAATCCAAGTTCTACGAGTTCTCTGTGTTACAAAATGGGATCTCCCTCCACCAATCGGCACGTTTCTACTACATCACAAGTCTCATTACCTCAGTTAATTATCCAAAAATAGCGTCACCTCCAGCTCTACTCCACTCATCCGCTTCCTACCACTCCTCTTTGTGCAGAAAGCCTTTCCCAATTTCGTGCAGGGAGGCGGTTTTATCAGATTCTACTCGTGGAACTTAGATTCTGCTGTGCGAACAAGTTCTCTGGTAGAATCTTCATTTCTACTTCGCAGCAATCTTCCTCACTGTGTTTCAAAGTGGGACAGATTATTTAGCAGTGCACTCACAGAAATCGCATCCAGTGGCAGGCTCAGGTGTCCGTCGCAGTCGTCCTAACACCCAAAACTAACCAGGGCCCCTACTGGTCATCTACCTCCATACCCTTGTAAGGTCCCAGAGCGACGACCCCTCTCCCCCTAAGGGGTAGAGCCCCTCACTTGCTAAGGCCGTCAGCCAGACAAACCAGGACACGGCGGAAACCAGTATGGTACCCCCAGCTCACACTAAATGCATCCGTAACCTCAGCACCCTGCCCCACGCACTGAACCTCAGTAGCTGGGCCGTGGCTTGTGATGCAAATACATCTATCTCTTGTGTCCCAAACCATTTGCAAATCTGGAACATCGCCGAGCACAACAAAGTCAAAACCTGTCGAAGAATACCCTTGACAGGTTGTCTGCCCTCACATTCCAGCGTCCCGGTAGAAACACTGCCGGGGGTAATGACCTAGCTGTCGACGCGCCATTATGCCTCAATCCCACCCTCTCCCCCCACAAACACTGCCGTCAGCCCCGGACAATCTAGCCCTAGTCGCAGCCCCTCCATCGTGTGGACTAGCGCATTCAAGGTCTGTGACCGTGTTCCGCCCTGTCGATTTATGTACCATATATCTTCCATGCCATCTGAGAGGATCCGAACCCTCTGAATAAATCAACGAAGGCCTCAACTGCCCTCAGGACCGCTAACAATTCTCGAGCATTGATATGCAAAGACGCCTCTTTGGCTTTTCATCGACCCTGCGCCTCAGCCCATACCGTATACGCACCCCTACCGACGTTGGTGGCATCCGTCTCCACCACCCTTGTGGCCTCTAGTATGATCCAGGGCCGGCCAACCACCAGAGGCATCAGTACCAATTCACACCAAGCCATATCCTCTGCTGCACCGTGCGACAGCACCCCACTGGCCATGCCAGCATGTGAACATGACAACAAATCCTGTTGCTACCACTTAGTGTGTAACCGACCTCTGTCTATCGCACACAACACACTCTCGGCCACGCCTAGCAAACTCTGCAGGTCCCGAAGCACTACGACCCAGCCACTCCGTAGTTCGCGAACTCCAAAAGCTGGGCCCGCTTATCTCATGGCAGGATAAACCGTGCCTGCACCAAATCCAGCTCCATGCCGAGAAATGTCAAACTTTGCTTCACAAAGAATCCCAACCTTCGCAGCACCTCTAGAGTACTGCGCACATACCAAAATCATCCAAATTTATATATATATATATAAATTTATATATATATACCAGCCTACCCTTGCCCCCGAAAACCGTCGTATCACTGACATTACCTTCATAAAAATACCCGGCGCTGAAGCTACACCAAATGGCAGCACACAGAATTGGTAACCCCCACACAAGCCAGGAAAACATCGATAACCGAAATGCGTCTCTTCTAATTCCTACTGCATAATGCGCCCTGGATAAACCTTTATTCGCCTTCCACCAACCTGTTCGTTTGGTAGCGTGTCCAACTTACACTTTCGCACCAATACCCCTTCATTCAGCGCTTTCAAATTCACACTGATCCAAATGGATGCATCTGGCTTACTCACTGGAAAAATCGGGGCAATAAATCCCGGGGACCCACTTCTCACCCTCTCAATTACACCGTGGGCCAGTATTTCCAACAATTTAGGGCCAGAATGCAAATCCACTTCCAAACTTGGTGGAGTCGCCCGCACCGTCCGCAAGCAGTGGCACCGCCACCAAAACTAAACCAGCCCCGTCCTCGACAATCTGTGACACCGCATGGTATGTCCCAATGGTCGCCCATTCTGGCCCATGACCCAACAAACTGCAAACATGCCACGTGCTTATCGCTAAGCCTAACTTGGCCCACAGGTCCACAAAACCAATATTGCTGTTGGCTCGCCTACAAGCAACACTTTTGCGTACACATGCTTTCCCAGTCACCACCTGTTGCCTTCTAATCACCACACAACTGGCCAAAAACACCCCCTTGCTGCTGACTATCACTACCTTATTCAGCCTGGCACACAGTATCGGACTTATTTGGTTGCCAATTTATTTCTCACCAACTTATATCACACAGGTCTTACTTCACTTGTTTCAAAGAAATATTAAAACCAACAACGCACAAGCCAGAAACCGCCCATTTCTGTTACACCCAATCACACTCGCAAACAAATTTGTGCACTCAATACGACACACCACTAAACGGACACCCAACTACTTACCTCAATAAACATCCAACGACAATTTGCTCCACGCAAATCTTTTGCCTAGAAAGCGTTCACGTTACAACGGCTAAACCATTGCCCATTCCTCCGCCATCTTGTTTCTTACTATCCTCAAACCAGCACAAGTGCTGCTTCTTACTCACGTGCTAGCCTCGGCCCCACGCTGCGCTGCTTGTTCGTTGGTCTGCGTCAATCCTCTGTTGTCAATGACGTAGTCTTTCTCTTAGCACACAAAAACCCACACATTGTTCAAAAAAATAATATGCAGAGAACATTAATCGCAACCTTCCCTGGTTATGACCGACCGTGCCAGCAGCAAAAAAGAGAGTAGTAGGAAGCGGACAGGGAGGGGCGTGACTGGGGTAGAACCGGAAGTAACACTATTTTTGCATAATTAACTGAGTTAATGAGGCATCCCATTTTGTAACACAGGAAGATTGCTGCGAAGTAGAAAAATCTGTTAATGATGATGCATTACGTATTTTTATTTTGCTTAAAATCTTAAGCAAACATAGATGCCTCCGATACAAACAGCAGGAAGGTTGTTCCAGTCCGCAGTAGTCGTCGGAACGAAGGAACACTTGAAGTAGTCAGTAACACTGAAAGCTTTTAATCATCTGGGAGTGGGGTTTCTTGGAATTGAAAGTGAGACAATGTGTAAATGAGTCACTTATGGGCTAAGCCATATACCCATATTCGATATCCTTCTGAAATTGATTCCAAATGGCTCCAACACCTTCATAAATCCAGGGAAGTTGATTTTAAAGCGTGGAAATATGTTAAAGCTACTTAAAATGGGCAATTTGTAGCACTGCTATCCGAACATTTATACAATGTTTGTATTGCGGGGGCAAGCGGGAGGGGTGCCCCGCCTGGCCCCGTGAGCAAATGCAAACACTGTATAAATGTTTTAACTTACTTAATGAATAATTATTATGCAAATTAAAATGAAAATTAATATGTGAAAAAACGGGAATGAATAAATTAAAAGCAATGTGTATAGTGCAATGCGCACACGTATTAACAAGCATTACTAAACAAATTATTTATTTCACTTAGTAAGTTTACCTCTAAATGTGGGATATATAAACAAAATTAAATAAATAAATAAACAATATCATAACGAAACAAGCAATAAATACAAAACGTAAATTGATATTGCAACGATTTGCTGTGAGGCCATTATTCTAGTCACGTGACCTCTTCTCCGTAGCTCCCGCGTAAAATTTGACGAACGGATTAGCGTTTCTAGATTTACAGCTGTTTGAAAACAAATCCTTGGCCAAATATCCAGGAAAACACACTTTCATATTTTTGCCAGCTTCACTTATTTTTTTGGCTCACTTAGTGCAAAAGAGTAGGCAGTTTTAATGAACTTATAGGTGTCAATACAGAAATACAAGGATACATTTATTTTTCACAATGGTTTAAAAAAATGTATTTAATGCACTTAGGACTATGCCTAAAAGTGTGGTTTTATTTTTCCTCTGATTTTTCCAGGTTTTTTTGTGAAAAATCAGAGAATTCCCTGAGTTTCAAATGTCAGTTTAAATTCTTCGAGTTTTCCAGGTTTTCAGGAAACCTGTATTAGAGGTTTCAGATAACACAGCCTCTTCCTTAACTCCTTCCTCATTTGATGTTTACTAGTTGAGTAAGCCAGTATGGTTAGGCGTTTCATTTGGAATTAAATCAATAGAACTTTCTGTTGCCATAATGTTGATTCTTGTATCTTACCCGGTAATCACAGGTGCAGCTTTTCTTAGGATACAACACTACTGAATACGCAATGTGTACTCGAGATGTAATGAGAACAGAAGATACACCATGCTTGGGAACTAATGCAACTTTCCCTGTGTTTACCAGCATCTTAGCAATTTCAACTTTGTTTCAGTGTTTGCCGTTGTGAAATCAGCATATTCCAGAGTTGTAGACTGAATTCTCCATTAATTACCATCTCTATTATTTGGTTTTGGATCCAACACACCACTGATGAATTCAAATTCAACTAATGGCTAAGTTACTTGTGTTTCTTGTCATCGCAAGAGATATATACCTAGACTGCCTGTTCCTCTAAGAATTTCTTGTTCGCAGTAGTGACTGAACATGGAAGGGTCCAGTTACGAACCCATATAAGCTGGATTTTCGCCTTTCACCGAATCGTTTTGGCAAAGCTTTAAATGATTCAGCACGATTAATGGTAACTCCACTTTCTTCTGTGCATATCCCATCATGCTGTGTCAAGAGCGATTGTGAAACAGTAGACAAAATACAGGCTCCTAAATACTGATGAAAGTACTGCATTCAATAAAAGGCAGACTTCACAATGCTTATATTCTGAAAATTATCATGATATTCTCCCAAAGACGAACTATCAAACAGCGTGTGAATATATGATTGGGAAGAAGTTCTATCAGATCTAATTTCCATTATGTTTTTTTTACCAAGTGCTTCACATCCGTGTTAAGTAATTTCAGCATGTGAATTGGGCCGCAGTTGGTAACCATCTAGCAATGCTGTTTATTACAGCCCTTTCCCAATCAGACAAAATCCAAAGTCCTTCCGTTAGTATTTCAGGACAAATCTCTGCTAAGTCTTGAATAATTGAGTAACAATGCACTCTTTGACTGGTGAACCAAGATAAACACTGGTAGAGTTCTGTCATTAGAAAAATGATGTCGATTGAAAATCAACACCGATAGTACATAAAAGTCTCCAGCAGCAAAATCTCTGTGATACATTAATGTACATGAACTAGGATTTGTTTAACTTTTTCTCAGCTCCATAATTAAATATTTATTTCCCAGAACACAAATCGTATATTTTCCCAAACTGATATCAGTTTCATAGCCTTCCATTTTTTCTTGATTGCTGAGCAAGACTACATTGTAGATGTTATCAGATTGCGTTTTAGCTGAATTTGATGCTTGCATTCTGAATTTTGGACCAAAGACATTCTCTGTGCGTTTGATACACTTATACTTATAGATCTGGTAATGTAGTCTAAATATGTTTTCATTGTGGCTGTGTAAACCTTTATTTGCTGCTCAGCTAGGGCCGAAGGGGCTGTCCTGAAATAACCTCGTTCTAAATGTTTCTTTTGGTTAGCATGTGGTCTGGCGACGACATATTCTTGATTTCTCAAATAGTGAATCAATGGTGTAGCACTGTCACTGTAAAGTTGAAATGCAAATTTGTCCATGCCATCTGTATTTGATTTACAGCTTCTTGAATAGATTTCTGAACATTGTCTTAGTGGATATCCTGGTTGAATTCCACAAAATATCATCACTTTTGTAATCTTCTTTATTGAATGTATTGGGACAAAACAAAAATGTCGCCATGTTGAGTCTTTCTAGGTGGCAGCCTTACATGAGGTTCCATTCCAGTTGACCCAATGAAGATCATAAAAAAAGTTATAAGCTTGTTCGTTTGTTAACACTGAGGAATGTTTTGCATCTTGGACGAGTTCATTGTCTGCCTTAGTGTGCCTTAGTGAGTGCCTTAGTGAGCTCAATGTTCACCACATTTCTAACCAACTGAGTAGCAGCAATTTCATCATGATGTGACTCATGGTGAACTTCAGAACGTGAATCTACCTGTACGTCAGTCCATTTTCTGTGGTAATGTATACCTAAGGCCAGTTTCCCCACTGTTATAGCTTCAAGTTCATGCGTTGCAGGCTGTAAATGATCGAGGTAATGTGTTTGAGACTGTACTTTAGACTGATGTGTTACCAGTTCTTCTTTGGTTAGTGAAGCAACGTCATTTTCGTCAATGAACCCGTACGAATGCAGTGAAATTTTTCTAACCATCAAATGCTGGTTTCACAAAATATGATCACTTTTCCATATTGAAAGTATTAAAAAGAGCTCTTGTTAGAGAAAAGTGGGGTGTTTGCTGTGTTGCTGGTAAGATGCAAGTGCACATCAAAAACGAGCCCTATTGGAAGATGGTTGGAAGATGATAGGATAGTGCGTGACCAGTGTTTGTTTTTTGTGAAAAGAGCAACTTTGTCCTTTGAAAAATTGATGCCCTTCTTATTATTATATCGTTGGTAGTAGCACTTGCGAAGTTTTTTTTCTATTCTGGTTGCTTGTATTTTCTGCCAAGCCCCTGTGGTTGTGCGTGACTGGTAATCTCCACTACTAATGCTTGATGGAGCTGAGATTTTTTTTACTAAACAATCTGTGCGAGGGCTGGAGGTGCAATGCCAGACTTCGAAGCTAATTGCCCAGTTACGATAACTGGACCATTCGGCTCAAACAAAGAAGAGTGCTATTAACGAAGGAACGCCCAGTGGATACAAAGGTACGTGTGTTCAACGGCAAGTAACTGATGCGAGCAATTTGAGCCTTATAAAAAGGGAGTGGTTTGGCGCCAAGAAGAGATTCACGAAAACACACTCAATGGAGGCAAGGTTGACACAGCCGTCTCATTGCAAATTTAGTACGTTAACAGGCAAGAGTTGCAATTGTAAGTAAGTTGTAAATTGCTGAATGTGGAACGAAATAAACAATCTTACATTGCATATTCGTGTTGTAGCTGTGAATTTATAAAACAGAAAAAGAAATCTATACAAATACGGTATCGCAAATAAATATAGCCACTGAATGGCTACACTAAATGGGTGTGAAGTGCCAGCAAACTTGCATTAAACCCTTTGAAGTTCAGAGCGTTCACATTTTCTGTCATTAGTCCATTCCAATCATGTATGGGTTTCAGAAGCAATGATTTAGCAAACAGTACATTATTAGTGTTTCAGCTTCTTCGGTTGATATACGGTCTACAATCGTGTGCATGAAATTAGTCCAGTGGATTTAGGACATGTTATTCCCATGGTAGATGTTATGAAAAAGAATCAGTCTATGCTCATGCCTCCGCACAGCCAAAGGTTAACATTTTAACGAGTTCACTAATCACAGCAATACAGGAATTTCTACTGAAATCTCCGAAAACCATTCTTGCACCATGTCTTTGAACTTTTATCAATATCACTTCACTGGTGAGGAGGATCCCACACTGCAGTATCATATTCCAGCTTTGACGGGATAAGTGTTTTGTACTTTCATATTAGAGCCCCCCTCCCCACCCTTTCCAAGTGGCGTTTCATTTTATCCAGTATATTTTTGAACGAGTCAAGACTAGCTGCAGTAAGAGTGGCTGCAAGCATTTCTGATCGTTCACAAAAAGATTTGTGACGTATGAACTGGCTACTCTTAAGTCTTGCTCGTCCTTTGAAGATAGTGAGGTCGTGTCCTCGGCGCTGATCTTCACGCAACATCCACAGATGATCATTAGGAAGGTCTTACAAACTGTGCAGAACCTACGTTTTGATTAGAGTAGCACTATCACCGATGGAAAGTAGGCAGAATCTGGCAACATCTAGCAGTGTGCAGACCTACCTAGCACTTGCTTGCACCAAGCGAAGGACTGTACAATGGCATTTCCTTTAAAGAAACAAACAAGCCATGACCTTCTTAATTATTGTGTTAAAATTTGGTAGGTCCTCGTGCACCTGGGAGCAAGCTATAAAGGTTAACAATATCATCGCCGCTAAATGGCGCCATGGTATTTTCGTTCGCTTTTCAATCGGTGATAGTGATCGATAGAAAGGTCGTCCCATATTCACATTTCCACGGTTCTTTCAACTGTGTACATATTCGTGCTTCGTTAACTGAAACTTGCGCGCAAAGGCTTTTCCACACGCATTGCATTTAAATGGTTTCCTTCCACTGTGGACAAGTAAGTGTTTCGTTAAAATATACTGCTGCGCAAAGGCCTTTCCACACTCACGACACTGAACAGGTGTCTCGCCACTGTGCACAAGCGCGTGCTGCGTTAAATTGTATTTCCGCGCAAATTTCTTTCCACACTCGCCACATTGAAAAGGTTTCATTCCACTGTGTACAAGTGCGTGTTTCGTTAAATTAGACTTGAACGCAAATTGCTTTCCACACTCACCACATTCGAAAGGTGTCGTTCCACTGTGGACTAGTGCGTGCTTCGTTAAATTAGACTTGAACATAAAGTCCTTTCCACACTCACCACACTGAAACGGTTTCTTTCCACTGTGGACAAGTGCGTGCTTCGTAAAATTAGACTTGAACACAAATTTCTTTCCACACTCACCACATTGAAAAGGTTTCTTTCCACTGTGGACAAATGCGTGCCGTGTTAAGACACGCTTGTGCGTAAAAGACTTTCCACAATCACCACATTTAAAAAGCTCATTTCTATTGTGCACAAGTGCGTGCTGCGTTAAATAAGACTTAAGCGCAAAGGCTTTTCCACATTCGCCACATTCAAACGGTTTCTTTCCACTGTGCGCCGTTCTTACGTGCTGCGCTAAATTAGACTGATGGCCATAGACCTTCCCACATTCACCACATATGAAAGTTTTGTTTTCACTGTGTACAAACGCGTGCTGCGATAAATACGACTTGTCAGCAAAGCCCTTTCCACACACATCACATTTGAACGGTTTCTTTCCACTGTGTATACGTACGTGCCGCGTTAAGTCCGACTTGCCAGCAAAGACCTTACCACACTCATCACATTTAAATGGTTGCTTTCCACTTTGAGCGAGTTCTTGACGACTTGGCTTGCCAGCAAATGGTATTTCATCCTCGCCACATTCAAACGGTGTCATTGGATTGGCAACAAGCACTTTAGTCATTAATTGTGATTCACACGGAAGGCTCTTGTTACAGTCTTCCATTTGTTTGTTTGCGCTGTAGTAATACTTCGCATTCATCAGCGATACGTAGGCTTGGCCATTTCTTTGCAGAATGCAGGGTCCTCAATCACCTTGATAACCACTACCACGAGTCGAAGGACCACTGGGATTGAAGCTGTGTTCCTCGCTCACTAAAAGGTTTTCAGCTTTTGTATTTCCGGCATTTATAATGTAGCAAGCCCGAGGAAGTACGGTGGCCCTAGAGGCTCAATTCATACAATTTTATATTGCACACATACAACTCTGAACTTCACACATATATCTCTGAACTTCATAGTTATATCTACGAACTTCATACTTCACACATACAACTCTGACCTTCACATATATATCTATGAACTTCATAGTTGTATCTGTGAACTTCATACTTCACACATACAACTCTGAACTTCATAGTTAAATCTACGAACTTCATACTTCACACATACAACTATGAACTTCATACTTCACACATACAACTGTGAACTTCGTAGTTATACGTATGAACTTCGTACTTCACACATATAACTGTGAATTTAGGTCTAAGTTGATCGATTGTGATTACCTGGAGGAAAATCCCAAACGAACAGTGTGCTACCTATGTCTCGTGTACGTACTTGTATGCATTTAAGATAAGTTGTATAAACTAAACTTCCCTTGACTAATCTGTAATACATTTGTGATTTTGAATAATTATTTCCTAGTAATAGGTTTGGACATATACGTATATCTGTCAAAACCTTCTATTAGGCAAAACAATTAAATCTTTGATAGTTGAGAAAATGTAATACATATTTTCGCAACTATTCAAGATTCAAGTTTTTAGATTCTAAAACTGACGTCTCCTGCCAATGATTAAAACCAAACTCCTACAAATTCTTGTTAAAACTAAGAATTATCTGTTAAAAAATAACAAGGATGCACTAACACTGTATCCTTGACTAGAGGAGGATAGAAATGTGCGACTTACGTATGTAGTTGGAAAAACACACATACCAACACGAGACTACTAAAAATTCTGAATGCGCGGTGTGATGTCCTAGGCAGGGACACACCTTAGCCCAGCGT
Organism: Lithobius niger; assembly: GCA_023313725.1. Taxonomy (NCBI): domain Eukaryota; kingdom Metazoa; phylum Arthropoda; class Chilopoda; order Lithobiomorpha; family Lithobiidae; genus Lithobius; species Lithobius niger. Next base: position 25 of record JAHWFP010123544.1, on the reverse strand, counting down.
GGGCACCAATGGTAATAAACACACG
>JAHWFP010123542.1:0-13798 GCA_023313725.1 Lithobius niger | reverse complement strand
GTAAGTATTTTAGGATAGTAAAAAGTAATTTTAGAATTACAAAATTCCGTTTCTTACTATCTGCAAAATACTTCCCTTTAGTATTAGCTGACTTTGTCCAAATGGACATGGGTCAAGCTGAGAACCTCGAGCCAGCTGCACTTAAGGGTACCCTAAAGAATAATTTCATAACTTTAAGGAACCCACCTTGTGCAAAGTTTCATCCATTCTTGTCACGTCCACCCACGACACTTCCCAATGTGTACCAGATACTTACTAATTCTATTCTCACTGAGTAACTGAACTCTTTAACAAACACTAGTAACTAAACTCGTTAACAAAAACGTTGTACCTAATATCTAACGTGTCTGCTCACTTCCCCCGAGTGCCTGACACCCACTAGCTGACATGTCAGTCCTTATGCACGTCCTACACGACTGCCTTATGCACGTCCTACATGACTGCCTGCCATCACATGTTCCAACATATTATCTCTTCCACCAGAGCCACTCACATCACGGAAATAGTGGCTGATAAAAGTATTTTTGTGTCTCCACGAACATGCTGCCTATATCTCTTCCAAAGGTACACCAGATCCAAAGGCCCATGAGGCTGCCAACGCACGCAGCTCATGAGCACGCACTTCCGGTGGAATATCAAGATACGTTGGACCAAGGTCATATGCCCTTCTAATTACTTCCCGAATCCAGGCTCCGAGCCTTGCCAGTGGCACTGGGCTTGGAACTAAAACACCTGTTTCCTTGTTGACCAATGTGTATCAACCAAGGACCGGTCATCACCAGGCTGCCAGTTCCTTTTCCTCAGTTTCCTTTGGACACGACTGCCCATACTCCTTCGTATGATCCATCAGCCCTACCTACGGCCTGCTGTTTTCCGGGACCCCCTTCGGTCCGTCCTCCTTCCTCTGCAGCCACACCATTGGCTTCTTGTTCACTGGTCCCCGATTCACCATGTCTCCTCTGCGCGGAGCTGGCCTTCACTTCATCGTGCCATATAGCATTCTCTCTCAGCCCGGGACCCTATGGTATGGTCCCCATAAGGCACTCACTGGTCTTTCTTGCACTCGTCCCGTCGTCGCCAGCAACAGTCTCCGGGATTAGGATTTCCATCGCAGTAATTTCCATACGTCCTCTGGCCGCCCCTGTGGTCGCTCGGTTTACCACGACTATACCCAGTCAAGACCCTGACTTGCAGCTAGACCATCTTGTATGAACTGTTTGACACCTCCTTTGGCTTCTCTGGCCGCCGACAATCAACCCTCTTCTTCATCCAGCCAGGACTAGTGATTCCCAACCCTTGTGTTTAACCTCCGGTTCGCGGTCGCCCATCTCAAGTTTTTCCGGACGACTTGCTGCGAAGTTGCTGCTACAACCACCTGACTTCATGTGACGGTCGTCTCCCTTCTACTTTCTTAATAAAATTTCTTATTGTAACCAAAAAAAAAACTTTTCCGGGTAAAGGAACAATGACATCAGTAATCATATAAACACAACAGGACGTTGTGCAGGTCATGGTCCTTTTGTCGGCGATTGGTCGGCCCTCGCCCTCTCGTCCGGCCCGCCACAATGGCTTCGATCTGGAAATTTTTCTTCCAGTTCAACGATGCGGTCGCCTACCTTCCCCTTTTCTACTTGACATTGTTGGTCATTCCACATCTTCCGACACTACCTATTGAGCATTGGTTCCTCCCTCTCCGGTCGCCCTTCGTCCTTCCCTCTTGAAAAACACGCCATTCTTTACAAAAGGGAAGAGGATATGTAGAGCCTACCCCTGCTAGGCATCCAACATTATATCACATTATTCCACCGTTACCAGGGGACTCTCCCCAAGCGGATCGTCTTACGTTCGCCATGACCAGGCCAAGTCCTACGTTCACCACCTCCTCTGGGACCCACTCGGATGCCCTCAATCGGTTTCCTTCTCCAGGATGTTTCCTCCGACCGTTATTCCAACCTCCACCCTCCGATGTCCAGCGGGCGCCTTCCCCTTTCCAGACTGGCTAGGTCGCCCTCAACTGATTTTCGCCGTCCAGTCTTATCTTACGGCCTCTATACCGACCAATAGTCTCCTGGGACATTCTGTTGTGTTTCTTCTCAGCACCACTAGACTGTGCAAGTTGTGATTTGGTTTCCCGCACTTGCCTTGTGCGTGCCTCTCCAGTTCATGCACTCGACCATTGTCACGCCATTGCGTCTCCTCTCCCAAGCCTTTTGTGTGTTCCAGCAGTTATGGATTCTTCAAAACCGACTAACACAGACTCTTCATTTGCATCAAGTGTTCTTCCGGCTACTTAGCTTCGGTTGCTGGTCATACTGGTCCCTTTCTGGATCCAAGTAAAATGTTCTTGCCTCGAATTCACTGGCTCTAAGAGCCATTTGGACCCTCATCCGTGTTGCCAGTTCCACCGTACATGCGGCTGGTTTACCCGTAAGTGCAGTGTGTGCACGAGCACCTTTCCGAAAAAGAATGGAGAGACATTTTGTGTCTACACATGGAATCGCGATAACGCACCATTCAGAAGGCAATTCAACGAGCACTTGCAGCCAACGATTCTGGTTCGTCCTGGGCCCACCCCAGTTTCCACTTCTACAAGGAAAACCCGCCAAGTTAAAGTGTCTTCAAAACACACACCTGCTATCTTGAACGGTCTCCTGCTTCGACATTACGTCAAAAGTTTAAGTCCACCTTTGGCATGTGCACTAAAAACAAACCTGCGTTATCGTCCAGCACCGTTCCCACGTCTCGATCGTCAGCTTCTCCGACCGTTCTTCCTCCGTCGGTTACTTCACATTCTTTTTCTATAACAGACCCTTCGGTCGCCCCACGACGTAGACCTGTCTTTCCCAATGCGGACTCCATCCGCTCTGCTTTGCTGCGAGGACTCCAATTGACATCGGACGATCTAGCACATTTTGTCATCTTACGGGAGTCTGCACTTGAAACAAGTGTCTCTTCGATCCACCGCAGCCACAGTGCCTGCTCTTCAAGAAGCAATCTCACATTGCGACCAAAAACTTCCTTCGGTGTTCCAACTCTACCCTGGCCGAGGAGTCTTCTTTCAACATCAAGTCTCTTACCTCTGTTCCACCAACACACCTATGAAAGCAAAGTTTAAGAAACTAACTCCTTTACCTTGCACTCCGCCTTGGAGAAAGCAACACTGTGCAAAGTCAAAATCCCGCCTGCTGCCTCATGGTCGCCCTCCCAAAACCAAGAACGTAACCCCTTCGCCACTATCCTAGCCTGGTCCCAGTCGTGAAGGAACCGCAGACAGATGTCGCACCCACATTCCAAAAAGGGTCTCGCAGGATACACAATCATTGGAATCTCCAGTTCCAACACCTAAGGGAGACTTAACCAAACCTTCGGTTCCACCTTCAGCTACGGTTTTCGACCCTGTCATTGATCCAGCAACCACTACTTACATGTCCCAAGCTGTAGATTTGCGGTCGCCTCCGGGTCTGCAGCCGCTTCCTCCTCTGATCTCCATCAAATGTCATGCTACAATGTATGGCAGTTTGACTATGCGGTCACTTTTGTCCCGGTCTTTAACTTGTTGGTGAAATGTCCCATGGTCTCCTCTCGAGAACTCCCGTGCACAGCTTGCCGACAACGAGCAAAAGGCATGGCGCTCGGATTCCGATTACTGGCACCATAACTTCATTTCTTACCTGCCGTGGAACCGTTTACTCACTGTTTCATCCTTAATAATAATAAACTTTTTTTTTGTCGCACGTGAAAGTACATGTGATCTACAAAATCCGGGATAAAAATTTATGTGCCACAAAGGGCGAGGTTTAGGTCTGGGCCCATTCTTACACCTAACCCAAAACATCATGTAATTACAATTTCAGCAGAGAGTAGCAAAAACTAAAATAAACAAGAAGATGGGGTATAGTGGGGGTTGGGGGGGGGGGGGACAGGGATAAAAGAGAAAGGAAGGAAAAGAGTGGAAGAGGGATGATGACCAAGTTATGAGTTAAACAAGTGACAGAATAATTGAGCTTTGGAAGTTCCAACACTAGGACAAGTTTTAATGACTTTTAGGGCAAATCATGCAACACTCCTTCACTCATTAACGACAGTCCCACATTTCTTAAGGCCGCCACGACCTTACAATTGCTTTAGTTCTTCTCCGACTGTCCATACTCTTTCCGGCCGTCGGTCATCTATAAGATCCTGCAGTTAATCCGTTTTCACTGTGTCTTCGGTTCCTCGGCCTCCTTCCCTTTTTTGTACGGGCTACCTCCTTCCTTCTTTTTCGCATAATGTTCTAAATTCACAAACATGCACGTACACAGTTGTGACGAATCACTTATACTTTTATTCAACCTTTCTTCAAAATCTACAACTAAGTAGATAAATTCTTTATTGCCAAAACATATTAACCTGTGAATTTTTTTTTTTCCACCAAAGGGGAGGAAGGTGGACTAGACTGATAATTTTCTCTGTCTTTTTACAAACTATGCATCCTGGTCGAATTACACTGAGAATTTCTCTGACAGAGTTTCAAAAGCTACTGCGTGATTATGACTGTAAGTCGATGTTCATTGTCTAAATTTAAAACTAAATCAGTTAGGCAATATCCTGTAGCTTTCATTGATCGACGCAGCGTAATGCTAAACCGTGCAAAACATGGCGAGCGCTTTCTGAAGTTGATACGCTTTTGGCAGTCACTCGCTTCAAACGTTACACATTTGACACGTTACGATACGTTTGTTGAATTCATTTCAAATAAATGTATTTTCCTACCAGTAACAGTCCGGAAGGCCTTTCTTTCGAAGCACGCACTGTGTCGTTCATTTCCGTAACCTAGCAACGCCTGCAATCACACGTAGAAGCCGGTGGCGAAACCCGTTAATCCGCCTGTGTAGTTAGGCCTATCGTCGACGTAACCTAGCAACAAATTCTGAACACAGTTTTGAAATTTATTACGTTCCACTACAGTCCGTATTTGATTGGTTTTTTTTTTATTTACTCTTGCAATTTTAGAAAAAATAAAATTATGTACTGCATTTATTAATTTATTATTACGGAATTGTTTAAAGTAAAAAGTATGGAGGTGTGCGCCAATGAAAAATTCTTCAGCGGCGGCGAATATCAATTTTATTCCTGGCGGCCGTAGTGCCAATCGGCCCGCCGATATTTGGACGGCAGCGCGACTTTTATAAAATTTTTAAATGTTGCATACGAAATTTAGAGTGCTGAATACTGAAATATGACGTGAAATTCTCTAACTAAATACCCCGCGAGCTATTGGAAATTATCAAATTTTTTCAACACTCGTGTTTTGGCCCATTAAACTCACTAGTGCTGTTTATTGGCAGATAATTTCCCTCGTGCTACGCACTTGTGAAATTTATGTCTGCCTAAATAGCACTCGTTAGTTTATAGGAGCTAAAACATTCGAGTTGAAAAAAATTATCGATAATTTCCTTAGCTCTTGGGATATCAAGGACCGCGGTAGCAGTCCTTATGTAAGCCGCAGCATGAACTTCCATGTTAAATGTCAAACTTTGAGCTCCTACAGTTTCGGCCAGAATTGACATAGACCAACGAAATTCGGTATTTGGGGTCGTGTCGCAACTATTTCACTGCATTACACATTTTAATGACAACAATCAAATCGTTCTGTGTCCACAGTATGGCCATTTCTTGTTGTTCCTGTTGTTGTTGGGACTCTTTGCCCTCACCTGGAGACCGAACCACTGAACCGATTTTCAAGTTCTATAGCTTAAAAGATAGGTCTGGACAAGGCCTAGGGCCTTTCGCAGGCTATTTTGATGTAGCTACAAGATTCTTAACACGGAAAGCCAAATGGGCTAAAACCTTTGCTCTCACCTAGAGACCGAACCAATGAACCGATTTTCAATTTGTATAGCTTAAAATGTAGGTTTATTACTACCTGCAAAATACTAACCTTCAGTAATTTATGCTAAAATCGCTATTTTGGCTTTTTCATTGCCCAAAAGCAAACAAAATAATCTTATTTTGTTGTCCTCGTCAGTTTTCTTCTCTGTCCGCCAGGCGCGCTGCTCTGTTATCCACAGATGCAGCCGCCATTTTGGATCGTTCCTCACATTCGCTTGGGCACGTTGGAAGTCAACGTGTTTAATTTTTGAGCCCAGTGAATTATGGCATCCGTGAGTACTGAAGAGCAGAGGATACGTGAAAAAATCGAATCTGGAATGTATGCAACGTGCACGTGCCTAAAAACTCCACAGGATTTACACCCTTCGTGCCGAAAATGCAGGGATTGCGACTTCGTAAATAAGGTCTGTGAATTATGCTCACTACACTAGGCTGCCTCCATTAAACATGTGCTACGCGCATGGCATAAGACGGACAACAAGAACAGGAATAAAGACCGAAAAGGGGGAAAGATTAGTTTAGACGATCGTTTAAAACGGATGGGACTTGATCCAAATGCGCCTGCGGTTTTTCTGGAATCATCTAGCGAAATTTCCACACCCGATTTCGAAGGGTTTACCCCGGCCGATCGCACTACTTATGAGAACAATACGTTGGGTGCGGTCGTTTTGGCGGCTAGAGATATGGCGGTGGTAACGGCAAATACAAAGGCCGATAATTACGGAAGACGTGAATAAATCACTTGATGTTAAGATTGGCACCTTAAAAGTAGATTTGTTAGCATCCTTTGCGGAAATGTTGAAACAACATAATACAAATAATATCCCGGCAAAGATTACTAAGCCTGCAATTAGTGTACAGGAAGTAGCTAAGAAAGTGCAGGTAATTCCGATCGACGATTCCAGATCGTCTGACATTTCGAAATTAAGCAAGGACGGCACGGCCGGGACGGGAAAGTTAACTGCCGCTCCGAGTTCGGGAAATCAGAAAGCGGATAGGAAAGTTTCACATAGTAGTAGTGGAAAAATTGGTGATGGGGTGAAACACAAATCTGGTGTGGGGCTAAGTTTAGTGGTAATAATTACACACCTAGCGGTCGTCACACGGACGGAAAGGCTGTTGGTGACGACCGCAGGATTAGAGCCGACACGATTGGTGGAAGTGAAGTTCATGTGTCAAAACACCCGTCCGCTCCTGAGAAAAGGGAAAGCGGACAGGGGAAGGGCTCGGAATCGCACAAAGGAAAGGTGCAGTTGGACCCCGGCAAAACGGAGAAAAGTGGCGCCGGAGGGTGATAGATTCATGGAATTTCTGGAGAAGGCTAAATCCATGTGGGTGTACGATAGAGCATCGCCGAGTGACTCGCTACGCAGCAGTTCGTCGGAGCGCAAGGGATCGCCAGAGCGCCGGAGATCACCGATGAGAAGGAGCGTGCCAAGGCGCTCGAGGTCGCCGGCAGGCAGGAGAATGCCGGAGAGCTACTCACCGTTAAAGGAGCGCAAGAGATCGCCAATGAAGAAGGACGCGCCAAGGCACTCAAGATCGCCAGCAGGCAGGAGGACGCCAGAGAACGACGCGTTGCCAGAATGCCGGAGATCGCCAATGCGACAGAGGGCGCCACGGAAAGACGGGGATCGCCATCGATCGCCGGGGCGCCGGGCAGAGCGCCAGCAGTCGTCACAGCACTCAAATTACGAGGAAAACTTAGAATGCCATCTACAAAAACTTAGGCAAGCTTTGAAACAGTGCTCTAAAGATTTGTTTTCAACGGAGGGTGACAATTTTTCGGAGACAGCAACAAAAGATCCTGCACCTACTAAACGGCCGCACGAGCCGGACCATGCTCCAGTACAGTGTAAGAGAGTGAGAACAGTTTTCAAGGCGGACGACATTTTCTCTGAGGAAGATTTCGATCCCGAAGGGGAAGAAACTTGGGAAGAAAAAGAAGAGGGAGAATGGCAGGAGGAGGAAGAAGAGTTCGTCCCGGAATCTACTAATAAAGATGATCCCTTTGAAGAAGGCCCGGGCTTCATTCACTGGATGACTTTCGCGGGGTATGTGTATAAGCATTTACGGGAGACTCGGTATGCTAAGGAAGCAAAGCCAGCTGAGGAAGACCCCGACGACCCCCCTATGGATACGCTAGCTAATTCAGGGATGAAGAAAGTGCAGCCGTTACACCTCCCACAATCGGCGGAGGCTTTTAGACAGCTGCTAAACACTGAGGCCCTCACGAGAAGAGATGATAAACCGATCTCGTTATCTAAGCCACTTCCTGCTCACGACCCTAGGAAGGCCAAGATGTTTTTTAAGTCAACGGGTAAAAGGGCCCCGTCGAAGAAACGCTACAAAACTTTTACGGAGGCTGAGTACATCACAGAAAGCCGATCTTGAGATGGACTGTGTTCTTAAGACCCCGATGGTCATCCGCACGCCGCTTGGCCAACACGATGAGGACGAAGTGATCCTAAGGTGCAGCTTACGTGCAAACTCACACGCAGAGCTAGTTTTTTCGGCATCAATAGCTGCAATCAAAGCTTTAGTGCGGGACCGGCCTGAACTACGGGAGGACGACAATGTAAGGGAATGTCTGCACCTCATGAAGAGAGCTTCGTCTTTTCAGAGGGATAGCCTCAATTGGTCGGCAGGTTACTGTTGTTGAACTCTGTGTTTAGAAAGAGAGATGCACTTCTGGAATCGACTAACCAGATCCTGACTGACATAGCCGGTCAGCTGCGACTGCTTCCCATCCATTCTTCTTCGGAAATTTTTGACGGGAAGTTACTGGAGCTAGCCCCAGAGTTGAGGGAGACGACAAAACCCCTGTCTACAGCGGGGAACGCATTTCCACTACAAAAGGGGAAGAGGCCATTCAGCAGGAACCAAGGAAACTTCAGGGGTCAGTCTCAAGGAGGAAAGATCAGAGGTTCCAGTCGCAAGTTGATACATGCAGAAAGGCAGAACGACACCACACCCTTTCGTGGCTCGGCCCCCTCCAGGGGCGGAAGGGGTAGTTCACGATTTCCACAAGGACGGGGTTCTTTCCGAGGAAGAAGCAGGAGACCCAACCGCCAGTGACAGGCAACGGGCAAATCTTGCCCCAGTTCACCGACAGGTGGGAGGAAGGCTGCGTTGGCACCTGGAAGAATGGGCACAGCTAACGGACGACCAGTTCGTACTGGACACCATTCGACACGGTTATTTTCCTCCATTTTTCTCCCGTCCAGCGTTAGCAGACAAACCACCAGTATGGACAGAAGAAACTTTAGAGGACATGGAACTGGAAGAGAAGGTACTAACTCTGGTAGAAAAAGGAGCGTTAGTAGTTTCACCGCCGGATTCCAAGGACTTCTGGAGTCCAGCGAGGGTGATTGCGAAGAAAGGTGGAGGAAAGAGATTAATTTTCAACCTACAACGGTTGAATTCCCACCTGGAAAAGGAACACTTCAAGATGGAAACAATAGGGTCCATCCGAGAAGCGATTCAGTCCGAAGAGTTCACCGCGTCTATCGACCTCGAAAATGCGTATCTGCATGTGCCACTCCACGCAGACGTTCAACACCTCTTTCGTCTGGTCGCGGGGGGGGGGGTCTTACCAGTTCCAGACATTACCTTTCGGTCTCTCTACGGCACCCCAAGTGTTCACGAGAATGATGAAACCGGTCATCGCCAGACTTCATTAACTGAATATCAGAATCCTCCTTACTTGGACGATTGGTTGGTGAGAAACAAGTCAGCCAAGGCCCTGCTACGGCAGCTACGGCAGTGCACGGCCCTTTTCAGAAGTTTGGGCCTGGGCATCAATGTGAAGAAGTCAAGATTCACCCCACAACAAATCTTTGTTTTTCTCGGGGCAGAGTTCGACACGAGAGTGGGACTAGTTCGGCCGTCACCGGAGAGGATAGATAGCACGAGAGAGGCGATGAGGATGCTCCTCAGACGAACTAGAGTGACCGCAAAGGAATTGGCATCAGTCATAGGGATTGCGGACTCAAACGCTCGACTGGTACCACTGGGCCAGTGGAAAGTGAAGCCCCTCCACTGGTTCAGGAAAGACGAATGGTATCCGCGATACAGTTGGAAGGACTGGGTGAGTCTACAACATTTTCCCAGGGAGTTTACGGACTGGTGGCTGACGCAAGGTTCATTAGAGCAAGGGGTTCGATTGAAGGAACCAACACCGGTAAAACTCCTGTTTTCAGACGCTTCGGCAACTGGATGGGGGGCCCATCTAGAGGGCTCGCAGACAGCAGGGACCTGTACGGAGGAGGAGCAAGATCTTCATATCAACGTGCAAGAACTGAGAGCGGTGAGATATGCATTAGGCCTGTGGAAAGAGCTTGTGGAAGACCAGGTAATAGGGATAATGGCGGACAACTCAACGGCGGTAGCCTATGTACGCAAAGGAGGGGGAACGCACTGGAAAGTCCTGATGGAGGAAACTTCGAGCCTGATGAGTTTCTGCGAGAGCAACGGGACCACACTGGTACCAAGGCACATCCCCGGAAAATTGAATGTCTGGGCAGACGAGCTGTCAAGGGGAGGCACGATCCCGACCACGAAATGGAGACTGGACAGGAAGGTCTGTGGAGCGCTGTTCGAGAGATGGGGCAAAACAATGGTGGACCTCTTCGCAACTCGTTTCAACAACCAACTGCCGAACTACATTTCCCCTTTTCCGGACAACCAAGCATGGGCGACGGATGCTTTCTCCATCCCATGGGGAGGGTTGTTTGCGTATGCGTTCCCGCCGTTCTCAATGCTGTAGAGCGTGTTAAACAAAATCAGGGAATCAACGGGGAGCTTCATTTTGGTAGCACCATACTGGCCAGCGGTTGCGTGGTTTCCCGACATCCAAGAACTCAAGAGAGAAGAACCAGTCCTATTGCCAGTCACGGAGAGACTTCTGTCTCAACACAAGGGGCAGACCCTGCACCAGAGTCCTGGGATTCTACATCTTCACGGGTGGCTACTTTAAAAGGTAGCCTGCTGAAAAAGGGCTGTTCCGTGGAGGTGGCAGAGAGGGTGATTGGAGGGCTGAAGGCTTCAAAAAGAAAGAACTACGAATCCAAGTGGAAGAAATGGTTCGGTTGGTGTACAAGCAAAGCCCTCGACCCATGTAACCCTTCGGAGTTTGAGTTAGCAGAATTTTTAGAAGAATTGTTTCGAAGTGGGCTATCGCCAATAGCAGTCAAGGGATACAGATCAACGATAAATTCAGTCTTATCATGTATCGGACACAGGGAGGTTGTGGAAAGCCCACTTTTGTCCAAAGTGATGCTAGGTTTTGACCAAGCAAAACCGAGGTCCAGGACACTTTTCCCAAAATGGAATTTACCATTGGTGCTCAAGAGTCTGTCTAACCCGCCGTATGAGCCGCTGAGAAAAGCAACATTGTTACACCTCACGCAAAAGACGGTCTTTCTTTCGGCAATGGCATCCGCAGCCCGGCAGAGTGAAGTGGCAGCTTTTTCCAGAGGCAAGAACCACATCAGGTTCTCAAGGGACTGGTCGAGAGTCTCACTGTCCTTCCCCGCTCTTTTTACGGCGAAGAGTTCCAGACCGGACGTGGCCCCCAAACCAGTGGTTATACCAGCTTTGAGTCCACTTGTCCATTCCAGGGACGAAGAGAGGTTACAATGCCCAATTCGGGCACTAAGGCACTACTTAGTCAGAACAGCGGATCAGGCTGCGGAAGATGAGGAAGGGGGTCCGACGCCACTGTTCCACAACAAAGCGGCGACACCATTCAAGTTGGGAAAGTGGATTTGCACAGTTATTCACGAGTTAGGAGCAGACTGGGTAGACCTACCAGAGACATCCGTGCTCATGAGTTACGAGCGCTGGCTGCTTCGTGGGCATATGGCTGTGGGACTCCTCTAGATGAGGTAGTCGCAGCATGCGCGTGGAACAATCGTAACACGTTTGTGAGCCACTACCTGAGGGATACGAGCGGCCAGCGAGGATTGGACGTGATAAGAGATCACGTAGTGGCAGGACAAAGGTTTAGGCACTAAGAGTGAAGAAAGTGACAAGCAAGAGGAGACATGACGGTGACATCCTGACATTCGAGTGATAGACGTAACACTGAAAGAATCAAGGCATCCACACACAAGAAAAAAACACGCACCTCTGCGATTTTCCACAGTAGAAAGAAAATATCACTGAGGAAGGCAGCGAATAGTCACACTGTGGGACTCTTAGATGATGGTGGAAGCATCCCACAGTGGGCAAAAGGAACACGAAGGTGGAAGCCACCACACTGGTGGAAGCTGTTCACCCAGTGTTTGCAGATACCCAAGCGCGAGCAGGGGCAAGTGGGTCAGCGGTCACACAAGGAAAGCGAGGACAGACCAAGAAAAGAAGGACTCGTCCCAATCGAAAGGTGGGTAAAAGTAAAATTTTCTTTTCATGCGTTCGGTCGAGACTAGTTCATAGTGATCTTGGGGGCAGACATGCTAGTGTTTGTTTGTTGGTTTGGTTGTTAAACATGTTACGGTATGTTGGAATGAATATTAACTATTTCAGCGTCCCTTCCCCACGACGACAAAGTCAGCATAAATTACTGAAGGTCAGTATTTTGCAGATAGTAATAAAGGAAAATTTTAACAAGCTTACAATTAGTTTTTACTATCCTTAAATACTCACCTTCAGTAATGAACACCAACCCGCCTCCCCGCTTCGCTGAATAGAAAGGTTTTAAGCGAATGTGAGGAACGATCCAAAATGGCGGCTGCATCTGTGGATAACTGAGCAGCGCGCCTGGCGGGCAGAGGGGAAAACTCAGGAGAACAACAAAATAAGATTATTTTGTTTGCTTTTGGGCAATGAAAAAGCCAAAATAGCGATTTTAGCATAAATTACTGAAGGTGAGTATTTTAGGATAGTAAAAACTAATTTTAAGCTTGTTAAAATTTTCATATTAACACCGACCAGGGCCTTTTGAACCCGATTTTGATGTGACTGCAGTATTCTTGTTAGCAGAGCAATTATTATTGCAGAGCACTGGGGAGAAATCATTAATGTTGGTTGGGACTCTTTGTCCTCGCCTGGAGATCGAACCACAGAACCGATTTTCAAGTTCTATAGCTTAAAACGTAGGTATGGACAAGACCTAGGGCCTTTCTCATGCTTATTTTAATGTAACTACAATATTCTTGACACGGAAAGCCAAATGAAATTTTGCTCTTAACCAAGAGATCGAACCAATGAACCGATTTTCAATTTGTATATCTTAAAATATAGGTATTAACACCGACCAGGGCCTTTTGAACCTGATTTTGATGTGACTGCAGTATTCTCGTCGGCAGAGCAATTATCATAGTAGAGCACTGAGCAAAAATCATTAATGTTGCTGTTGGGACTCTTTGCCCTCACCTGGAGATCGAACCACTGAACCGATTTTTAAGTTCTATAGCTTAAAACGTAGGCACGGGCAATTATTATTGTAGAGCACTGGGCAGAAATAATTAAGTGGAGTAACAAATTTTTGCAGAAAACATAAATTTGGTGCAGAAGTCTTTAACAGTAAAAATCGAACTAGCCATGGACCCCTATGAAATACCCCAATGTGCCTTCAGTGCCCCCCCCTCTCCCACCCCAGAAATACACCGTGATGCCTCCCAGGGGTTTGGGCAACAAATTCTTATAGATCAAGCTAAAAACATGAAATTGGTTGCAAAAGTCATTCTTAGCAGCATAAAACGAATCAGCCATGGAAAAGACTCTCTATTTTAAGGTGATTACAATGTTCTTGTCTGTGTTATTCTTGTTGAAACAAGAAAAAAATTAGGGATATTAGTATTAAAAAAAGAAGCGTATAAAATACGGATGTAAGCCTTAAAAAACTTAAAGCTTAAACTTAAAGGAACAGATATTAGAAAAAGACATGTAAGCCATCAGCGTCGCACTAATACGTGTAAAAGAA
>JAHWFP010123540.1:0-32730 GCA_023313725.1 Lithobius niger | reverse complement strand
AATTTTAAGATGTATATGTGGTTTGTTGCGAAATACGTTGTCCGTGCATTCTTTTCCAGATCATCTCTCTTCGCTCGAGGAGCTTTTCATGAACAAACTATGACGTCATGAACAATCATCAAGAGGGTTTAAAAAAACTTTGACGTTTGTTTTCAGGGTTTTTCGCATATTTGAGGGTGATAATATCAAGTTATAGCGATGAAAATAGGCCTATTAAAAGCGCAATTTAATTATCTTTCGTTTGGTTCTACTCCCATCTTTGTAGGTGCCTTGGTTCCAGAGGAGTAGAGATACAAACACGCACGCACGCACGCACGCACGCACATCATACGTCCTTAATTATGTAGATAATTCTATCACGGGAATTATAATGATTTATATTAATTTAATTATGAACTAACCTACGGCTGTTTATGTACATTTAGTGTTGTGATTTTCTTGTCACTTTACCTCAAGTTCCATCTTAGAACTGCTTTAGTTTCCGTTAAAATACTGGTAAATAGGTGTCATTAGACTTAGATGAAAGATGAAGATATGTATATCCCAACAGGGGTAATTAAACCGATTTATTTTTATTAATATAGCTACTGCAGGAGTCTAAAAATGGAACTTGTCCTAAAACGATGCAATAACCACAGCGCTACAACGCAGATAATCTGCCGCAGCTTAGCTCTTAATTAAAATAAATCGTTTTAATTACCCTTCTTAGAAGCTAAATATCTTTCTCTTTAATCTAAGCCTAAATCACACTCATTTATCTTAATTAGAACAGTTACTACTGCATGCAGTTAAAAGATGGAACTTGTCATAAAACAACACAAAAATCACAGTGCGACCACGTAGATAAACTGCCTAAAGAAGCTCCCAATTACAATAAATCGTTTTAATTACCCTTGTTATAAAATATAAACCTTCATCTTTCATCTAAGCCTAATCACATTTATTTATCCTAATTATAACAACTACTGCAGCAGTTTAAAGAAGGAACATGTCGTAAAATGACGCAGAAAGCACAATGCTACAATGTAGAATAACTGTTGTAGCTTGACTTCTAATTAATATAAATTATTATAATTACTCTTGTTAGAAAATATACATCGTTATCTTTCATCTAAGCTTAATTAAACCTACCTATCTTAATTAGTACGGCTACTGCAGCAGTTTAAAGATAGAACTTAAGGTAAATGGACACAAAAATTACAGTGCTGCAACGTAGATAATCTGCCGTAGCTTAGCTCCCAATTAATATAAATCATTATAATTACCCTTGTTGGAAAAGATACATCTTAATCTTTCGTTTAAGCTTGGTCACATCCATTTATCTTAATTAGAACCATTTGCAATAGTTTAAAGATGGAACTTGTTGTAAAATGACACTATACAATGAAGAAAAACTTCCGTAGCTTAGCGTCTAATTCATATAAATCGTTTTAATTACCCTTGTTAGAAAATATACATATTCATCTTTCATTTAAGTCAAATTATGTTAGTGGATCTTAATTAGAACTAACACTGCAGCTGTTTAAAGTAAGGAATTATAATTCACATAATGTGCTGTTATGTGTATAGCATACATAACGGTCTAATAGACATTAATTAACGAATTTGGGTTAATTTTACGGAAAATAAGCATAGAAAATTTGTTGAAGGAAATTTTTTTCGAAACATAATTGGTAACAGGTTTATTTTTAATGGGGTGAATGGCTTAGGACGCTAGAAGCAGAAAACTATTTTCTGGCCGCCATATTTGGACGCCATCTTGAATTCCGGGGCTTAGGGTAAAACCGCCCGGTGCCCAAATGTTTCAACATTTGCCATTGAAAGTTATTTTTCTTTTTTTCTCTTTCTGTCTGAATGATTGAATTTTGTATTTAGTAGGTAAGGTACCACTTTCCCTATTTTAACGTAAAATATTCAAGTTTTAAAGATAAAAGTAGGTCTCATACCACTTGTACTTCATTTCATCGACTCGGTAGAAGAGAATATTACACAGTGTTCGAGAACAATACCTCACACAAATAGTTTGAGTAATTTTGAGTTTTATCAAAATTTTTCCTGATTTCCACCCCTTAATAATGATACAATCCTCTGCAAAACATTGTTCCACCACCAGAATCACTAGGAACTCTTTCGATTCTTTAATCTGATGTCAAAATGAAGTTATGCAGCAAGTTTGAACCATGGCCGAATTTTCACCCTCATTTGGGGTCTATTTTTCCTGTACAAGGCGAAGTTAACTGATCTTTGAGGTCAGACTGAACTTTTGGTTGCGGTTAGCCGGCAATCCATTCTATTTGGAACTACCCGAGGGATCAGACTGACACTAAAACAGTTGACCGGTGGTTCCAATGCAATACCGTACTTACTGTAAAGACCCCTTGCATTGCAGTAGACAACAACCATGTAATTTACGTGAAACCCCAAAAACCTTGCGTTGTCTCAATTAATATATTGTAGAAAATAGCAAAATATCACATTGTGTTGCACTCTATATGTACAGGCTTTTTCACTGATTGTTTTTTATTTTGTAGCCAATGCAGAAATTTTTGGGAGTTGCGCGATGGACTTCAAACGGTCTTTTTGCGTTCAGAGGTGCCAAAAATGGAACAAGAATTACAGTGATCACGGCCATGTTTGTGCTCCTGTTGATCGCAATATAGAAATGGGCTTCGTCTTTGGCCTCTAGTAAGCTTACATGGGTTTCGATCTTTCTTTTCAAAAATCGTAATTAAGTTCAAAAGAAATGGAAACAGGAGCATTTGTATTGATTTGACAATTACTGGGCCCATTTGGCTTCGTAATCTATTATTTTTTGTTTGAATTCTTTGGTTTTTCTCCACCCCCCCCCCCCCCGTGGTGTAATTGTTTTTTTTTCCCGTCTTTACTTTCTCATTTTTCTAGGACTTGTGTTTACCGTTTATTACTTTCAGTTATTCCCTTGTGTCTTGAATTAGATTTGTTTCAAATCCGCTTTAGTTTTTATAATTTGGGATACAATATTTATTTTATTTATTTTTAACTACGTGTGTGTTACCTGAAATCATTCCTTAAAATTTGTTTTCTAGAAGTCAGTGTTGGTGGTTGTGATTGGGTGGTTGTGATTGTGCATGCTTCACGTGCAATTATCAAGGATCACGCCCAGTGGGCTGCCCGGCCAAGTTCAATTGTCACACTTCAAGAAAGTTATTTTCAATTCCTGCATTGTTATTGCGTGGCGGCCACTAGCTTTGGTACTTGGTAGCTTTGGTACCAGAGCTGAGCGTATTTCACGATGGTGAGGATAAATACCTATGCGGCGAAACAGCTTGAAAATTGTTGGAAATGGGCGGTCTTTGTGCCCTGATAAGCAATAGTTGTATTTGAATCAAGTGCATACTGTTTCAATGATACGTATAACAGTGCGTGAAGGTCGTTGATTTCAGCTGACTACTACACAGGGTGTATCACGAAACCCGTTACACGGCCATAACTCGAGAAGTAGCTTAATGCGGTTAACAGTTGGCTGACAAAATCGCATGTGGACAATTCACCGCCAAACTGTTCAACTTTGTGGGGGGGGGGGGGGGGAAAGAGGGGTTTTTAGCAATTTTAAATGGAAAAGGGAGGGGGCGAGTGAAACACTATTTAAAAGGTCTTGTCAAACCAACCCCCTCCGGTAAAAAACCCGCTCGACATTGTTTTCGCCCTTGTTTGGGAGGGGAGGGGGGGGAGTGAGCAGCCAAAGAAAAAAGGCAACAATAGAGTGGAAAATCTTTTTACAGCATACAATAGGATGCAAGTTTTAATTCTCGCGTCATTTATTGTGCGGATTTTAAGAGCTTTAAAATATGAAAGTTACATGACGAATGTTGATGAGTCTTGTGACGCGGCCTCCCCCCTCCACGAGGGAGAGGGGGGATATTAGGATATTTGTATGACACCTCACTTTTGTTCTGATATCACAACTTTGATTGGCTGAAACTGAGCAGGTTCTTTCACCCTTGTGGGTTTTGTTTCTGGTTTAATTAACATAAGCAAGAAGGAGAAATCTCTATTGTACATTACAACATGAGTTGCCCTGTTTGCCTTGGAATTCTTTTAGAAACCCCCCCTCCCTTTGTCCCCCCACCCCCACCCCGAGACACCTCACAGAATGCAAAGGTTAAATGCATATTTTAACTAATGCTTCGGGTTGCAGCAATGGTCAGGTTTTTCATTTAAGCTTTGATCTAATAGTCGGTGGGATTAGCTTGACAGAAAATGTAGCAACTTGGTGGAAGCCTTTTTTTGTTCTGATATCACCACTCTGATTGGCTGAAACTTGGCGGGTTCTTTCACCCTTGTGGGTTTCAGATTAGCCCAACTTCAGAAGTAAAAATATTTAAAAAAAAAAGTGTTATCAGTATCGAGGAATAACGTTTGCGTCGCTCCAATGAGATAATCCTTACCACGTACCGTGCTCCATGATGGCTAAAATTAGTGTATACATTTTCTAGCAAAGCTGTCCCTCTCCGTCCCAAGATAAACACGCAGTTGGAAAGCACATTAAATGCTAGATTTCACTTTCATTTCTTAAGTGTAATGGAATTCATCCCTTATACGCGTAAAAGATAAAGCCCTGTTTTTTGACAAGCTAACGTTACACGTATGACAATCATAAAAATATTTTATTAATGCCAAAGTTTGTAGTTTTATCCGATTACACTGGATCTTTTACGTACAGTCATCTGAACAAAATTTTGCAAAACTGAAACTATTAATTTCTCCGTTTCTATTAAATATATTCTGACCAAACTTGGCCAGATAGTAGATAGCAACTTTTCCCAACTTTATATCAACTTTTATGCAATTCCGTGCAAGAGTAAACGTACGGAGCCACACGTAAATTTGAAAAGTGTTCCCTTCTTGTTGTTGTGGTTGTTCTTGCTCTTGTTCTTGTGTGACACGGTTTCAGAAAAAACTACTGCACCTACCTAAAATCTGAAACATGATCTTAGCCAGAAATTTCCCTGGGCTTCATCCTCAGAGGGACCACTTTTTCGATTGGTCCATCCATTCCGGAGTTACGGGTCCCTGAACGATCATTTGGATTGTTTTACATTGTTTTAACAATTGTAATTAGGGAACAATGCCACTTAGCAAAATCCAGATCCATTCTTCGTGCACGTGTTATGTCTTTGCTAAAAAGTTGATTGTCATCATTTCGGTTGGGGTTCACTACAGATTGACACTCGTGGCCGCCGGTTAGCTGAAGTGACTGCTGATCTCAACTTGCGGACTGTGCTCAAGATGTGCTCAAGATGGTACTCTGACGTTCATACGGTGGCAACAGAATAGGGTGCAAGAGTTGCTTCTGGATTTTTTCGTGTGTTCGTGCTGTATTGCATCCTATTTTGCATTTGAAGTTTCTGATGACCTTCGGGGGAGCGATCACTTCCCGGTTGCCTTAAGCCCTCGTAAGGGAGCAAAGTTTGGGTTGAGATAGGTTCCTGCGAGTAGGTTATTGGGACCTGGTACTAGCGAGAAGCGCTCTCGCCCTGTTCTAGAAAATAGCATTTTTGGTACATGGATCAAAGAGCATGCTCTAAAGCGTCGGTCTAAGCCTAAAGCTGTTCAGTCCGTTCAGCCAATATGGTGGACACACAAATGCACAGTTGATGTGCGAGATAGGCGTAAAGCGTTCCGGAAATGGAAACGTGTTCCTTGTGATGAAAACTGGTTAGTGTATAAGGGCACGTCGGATGAGTCACATTTTGTTCTTAAACAAGAAAAACTGGCGTATAGTGAGCGCCTGTGCCAGCAAGTTGCCATGTCAAACTCACTTTCACAGACATGAAAACTTCTCAATCCGAGTAATGTTAAGTCCATGCAGTCATGGGTTTATAGCATGGATGCGAATAGTACGAATCGCGAGGTGCTACGTGGCGTCAAGCTTGCTGATGCGTTCAATGCTAGATTCGTAAGTGTGTATGATCTGGCCGGAGGTGTCGCTCCCCCAGAAGTTCCGGCATCCACAGTTTCACTTACTGGTGACCTGCTGTGGGAACTGTCCAAGTGCAGAAGTTCCAGTGCTTCTGGGATACATAGAGTTGATTATGGTACTCTCAGCCATCTGTCTGAAAGCGGGCAGCGTGCTCTTTTGGCTCTGTCCCAAGAGGTGTTTGATGGCGCTCCAGTGCCTCCTGCATAGATGTACACCATTCTTGCGCCAGTGCACAAGGCAGGAAGCAACAGATCAGAACTGATAAATTATCGCCCGATCACCCTGCTGTCTTGAATTGGGAAGGTATACGAGCGTATGGTTGTGCGTAGGTTGAGTTGGCATTTGGAGTACTACGACTGCCTCGCTGGCGTGCAATTCTGGTACCGTCCAAACCGGTGTGGGCAAGATGCGGTTTTATTTCTGCTTTCCAGCATTCGTGAGGCGTGGGCACAGGGTCAGGTGGTCCTGGCTGTCTTTCTTGACATCAAAGCGGCCTATGACACTGTGTCCATCGCATGGGTCATGGCAACTATGGTTAAGATGGGTATTAGTCCACGGCTAATTGACACCATCGTGTCTCTCCTTGGCGATCGGACTTTCGTTACGCGAGTGACTGGACACTGGTCTGCAGAATCAAGCACTAGCAGGGGGCTCCCTCAAGGGAGCTGCCTTAGCCCGACTCTTTTTGTTGTCACCATCAATGATGTGCTTTTGGAAATTGGAGCCTCTGGCAACATAGTCTGCTATGCAGATGATGTGGCTGTTTTGTTGGTGTGGAACAGACTAGACTTACTGACAGCGCAGGCTCAGCATGTATTATGTGACGTTGAAGGCCTTCTTCAGAAGCTGGCCTCCTCTTGGCTCCAGCAAAAACTGAGGTTGTTGTATTCTCAAGGTATGAAAAGATTCGGCTGGAGCAGGTTCAGTTGAAAGTCTGTGATCAGGTTGTGAAGCAAAAGGCGAACATCAAGTATCTAGGTGTGGTGTTGGACTCAGCCCTAGACTGGTCGCAGCATGTCGCCAGATTGAAAGCCAAACTGCAGTCGAGGTCTGGAGTACTGCGAGCTTTGTGTGTTGGCAAAGATATTTCAAGAGGAGCACTTATGGCTGTTTACAGGACCTTTGTGCGGTCAGTCGTAGACTACCACTTACCCTTTCTGGTGGGTGTTAAAAGACAAGTGCAAGTGTTACAAGTCGCTGTGAATGCATGTTTGTGACTTGTGTCTGGTTGCATTGCTTCCACCCCAGTGCAAGCACTTTGGGTAGAGTGCAATGAACCGCCTGTTGAGTGCAGAGCAAAGGAGTTGTTAGTCGCCCTGTGTCTGCGCAATTTAAGCAGAGGGCACTCTGAACCAGTTGGCAGTATCTTGTGGGATTACGGTAAGGTTGAGTGAAGCTACGTGCAGTATTTTGGGTGAGGCTGGGCTTGGCATAACATTACTGCAGTAAGTGTCGCATCGTCCTCTGGCTGTAGCCTGTGCTCGGCCTCTGGGCCCCTGGTCGTGGTGTCCAGAATTGGTCAGCATTTTTTAGCGTAGCGCTACTGAATGTGGAATATTCTGTGATGCGTCATATCTCGCCGCTAGTCAAATGGGCGGGATTAGAGTTGCAATCCCGTCGTTGAAAGTTGCCGTCAAACGGTCGGTATCTACAGTCACCTCGAGTATGCTATGTAAGTTATTGGCTGTCTCTGTGGCTGTGGGTGTAGCCTTAGAGTTGGGGTTACCATCATTCACTTTGTACACTGACTCGCTCTCAAGTTGGCGTGTTTTGAAGCGTGCGTGTGAGTACCTGGACGTTGAAGATCCATTGGTTTTTCACTGTACTGTGAAAGTTTTGGATGGTATCTCGTGTCAGCTGTGTTGATTTCCATTGAACGAAAGGCCACACCGAGGCAATATCTTGACTGATGGGCTTGCCCGGGATGCAACTCAAGGAATTTGTGAAGAGGTGATTCCTGTCATATCTGCACGGATGCGTCGAGCTGCTGTTAAGCAATGGTCGCTGCGGTTGTGGCAGGGGATTGGTACACAACAGCAGCTGCAAGGAGCTTGTATGCAGTACATCCGGTCTGTTCTCTGAGGTCAAATATTGATAGGCTCGGATTTCCAGATGCTAAACTAGTCTCCAGACTGCGTGTTGGACATACTCTCTTACGCGCTCACCAATTTCGGTTTGGGTGGGTTGGATCGCCGATTTGCTCAATGTGTCTCGTAGATAAGACGCCGGAACATGTGTTCCTTCACTGTGGAAAACATGTCACCAGACGAAACATGCTGGCGTCTTGGATACGAGAACTTGGAACGCTACAGGAGCTGCTGTCACATTCACAAGGCGCTCGCCCGATTGCTAACTTATGTGCGATTACTAGGTTCTGCTTGACCTCCAATTTGGGCATTTAGTTAGGGTTGTCGCCTCCCTTCCCCCATTGCTTCATTGCTTCCCTGTCCCAGCAGCGCTGACTCTGTGTTGTTGAAGGTTAGTGTGCTCGTGGAAAGTGTTGATGGGCCCGCAGGTACTTCCTCTAGATGAAGGTGAAAATGTTGGCGTAGTGTGCGCAGTGGTGAGTGTCATGTGTGTTGGCGTTAGGCTGCAACCAGTGCACTCTCCCTAAATGGGAGAGAGAAGGTGGGTCAGATACCCATCCCCCCATGATCGCTGAACATGTGGTAATAAGTGCAATGTGGCCCACTGGAACTTTCCCTAAATGGGAGAGAGAAAGTGGGCTGGCCCAGTATTGAATTTTGCACGTATTGCACGTTTTGCAGCATCCGAACTGAGTGATGGTACTCCATTGATCATCCTGCTTGTGAACTAGAAGTATGCGTGGGTATTAGGGGTTTTAAGTTGGTACTGGTGGGTTAGTCCTGGTGAAGTGGTCCTGGTGTTATTGTGTGTTGTAGTTATGAGGGGCGTGCGGCTACGGGCCATGGTCTCTAATATATTATTCGTGAAAGAATCCGCGTTTCAGCTAAACGCATATATATTTAAACCAAACTAAACTACGTAGTTAATTTCGAGGCTTGGCAGCTAGAAACGATAGAATAGCGTATTTATTTCGTAAATGCAGGCTTTCAGAGCTGAGTTGAATTGTTTCAAAATGGACAGCAACAACCTACTTCATGCATAACCCTTTGTTGCGCAACGCCATAGACGTAAAAAAGGTACACGGATTACAAACAAAAACGTCAAGTGTGCCGTAAAAAAAGGGGGTTGTATGATTGAAGTTACACTTTACTTGTTAAAAGGTACACGGATAAAAATTTATGATTTTTAGTTGAAATAATCAAATGTACAGTTGAGAAAATTGCATCTGTTTAAGTGCTGTTGTGCTTTACGTTTTAAATATACTGTATATGATTGGTAAAGCACAACAGCATCTTTCTGATCTTTTTTTTTATTCATATTCAGATTGCTTTATTTTCAGGCCCTGACCCGAAGTCATGCGCTTGGATACAGCCTAAAGACATACACTCCAACTAGTAGCACCAAAAACACAATTACCACTAAAACCAATAAATTGCAAAGCATCTAAAGTACTCGGAAGAGGACAATTCACCACCCTCAGCTCCTCTCCATTTGTCGCTTGTCATTGCTTCTCACCAGAGCCACATCCAACTACCACTTTCCACTGTGTACAAGCTTCACCGGGCTGCAGTGAACCAAACTTGATTGCAATCAAGGTCGCCACTACTTTCCGCACCACACACAGCCCCGACAGGACACTACGGGCACAAGTGAGCCTGTGCACCACTGAGCTGTTAAGCCCTTGACTCCACTTCCTGGGATGCAGAAGGTCTGGCACATTACAACTGCACGCGCAACATCGTACAAAAACTGGCAACCGCTCGCAGTCTCGCACTGGTGTTAGAGCCGGAGAGAGCCAAGAGGCTACACAAAGTGCGGCTTGAACCGATCCATTTGGATAACATTCTCCGCTGCCGTGCATACTTAAAACAAAACAGGAGAAAATGTTCGGTGGTCACTTCAGCTCCGCAGACCAGACAAACAGGCGAGTCAACCTATCCCATTCTGTACTGATGTGCAGGCAAGAGAGAGTGACCCGTCCGCAATCTGGACAAGAGCCTAGCTGTCCGATTGGGCGTGCCATCATGAACTGATGCGTTGCTGCACACCGGATGCAGAGCAAAAAGAGTCCTGCCGGTCTCGGCCCGCTACCACTGATCATTCCACTTCTGCATGGTCCATTTCATGACCGCCGTCCTTCTTGCCTTAACTGAGGAAACCAGAGAAACATCGCAACACAAACTACTGGAGCCTCTCAAGCTAATCTATCAGCAAGGTCGTTGCCCCTGTCACCACTGTGTCTTTTGACCCACTTAAGCTCAACCAGAGAGTGCTGCATAGTAGATCACAACAACACGGAAAAAATACGATTGTTGAGGCCACCTGTTGATTAAACAATGGTTCGGCTGGACATTTTAACTATCCAATATTAATGTTGTTGGCTAAAGCCTGCTGGGAAGCACGTTTCTTAATCCACCGTTTGGCAAACGACGTATTTCTTCTACCTTAAGAGGCCACCACAAAAACAATACCGTTTAGCATCATGTTAGGTAGAGACTTAATACAGTGTACAACGCAACTCAATGAATTCGTAACCGTTTGCGCACAAAGGTACACATAAAAACGGGTGCACCCGTATGACGTCATTTGGCGGGACCAACCTTACCTAATAGTATCGTTCCACTCGACCTTGATCATAATCAATGCTCCGATTACGCTCTTATTATTTAATGAATAATAAAAGAGCGACACAGGTTCCAGTAATACAACTCTACTAAATAGGTCTAAATATTCAGACATGCAATACGACCACGGTGGATTTTTTTGGGATGGGGGGAGGGGCAACAACAACCATCCCCCCATCACACCCAAGAGAAATTCTCATTCTGAAAAATGGACCTCAGTCGGTAATACTTAGATATATAAAACAAAATGTAAATGAATAAAAAAAATAATAATATTTTGGCACAGCCAGAGTGAAAAAAATTTGCCCTTAAATCCGTTGATCCCAGTCTAGACCCCAAGGCAATCGGTCGACCCCCCCCCCCCCAACCACCATCACCACCATCTTACCGGATGCCAGATGTAAAGTATAAGTGTAGAGACTAACAAACCACCCCAGTCTGTGTGTAACTTAGCAGAGTTGAGGGGAGAGTATGAAGTCTTTCGTTTGGTAGCTTTCTTTGTTGGGGAGGGGGTGTTAGGAGTTAGGGGGTTATGGGGTTAGGCAGTGGGTTAGGATGAGCAATCCTGTATATTGCATTCTTTATTCAAACATAATGCGTGTTCGCTTTTAAGTTAAGTAAAATAAGTACGCGATTCAATACGAGTTACATTAATGACCAGCCCATTTCTAATTTTCTTCTACAGCTAATTATCTTAACAGGAGAAAAACTATGCTCTCTATTTTTTATTTTTTTATCGAAAGTGATCGTAGAATGAATTTGGAATTCTGCCTTTATTTATCGTGTAGCGCTGCCTTCCAAATCCGTCGTCGTGTCGGGAAAATATTGGGGCTCCTCCGTACTACAGCTACTCTCCTAGTACGCACCACCCCGTTGTTCGCAAAGCGGACTCACATGTTTGTCGAATTGATACTATACAACTGTTACACTAAATCATATTCCGATAACTTCCACCGATTATACAATGATTACCTAATTATCAGGAACCGCTATTTGTTCGACATAACCACCAGAATTATCAATATGCGTAGAATACTGGGACAGTTGCCAGCGAAGCGCAAAGTAGCCACCTTTTTTTTTATCGGTTCGCCCAAAGAAGAACGACGGATGGGATTCCGTTTTCCGTGCGATGTTGTTAAAACGTGAAACTAACTAGTCCAATTCCGGTTAAACTTCTTTTCCATATGGAAGCATAAATGACAAAAATTGTTGGTCAAGGACCTAGACCCATTCATAAGCAAACGATTTAATCATAAACTGATCAATACCAAAACCTACAATTTGCAGGAACGTGTTCTCATCAAAAATCATGGTTAATAGACTGATATTCTGGCCCTTCCGGCCTGACGCTAATAAGTGATACTCATGGACCTATTCGAATAAATGACTCGAGTGGGACGTGACGTCATTAGACAATAGCCAGGACGCAAGCCCCTTGTTCTCACCTGACAGTATTCCAAAAACTTCTTATATGCAAAAATCCATAAGCAGTTAAAAACAGAATGAAAATCGGACCATTAGGGTGGAGTTATTTTTCAGACAAGTTAGTCGTAATAGCTTCACTGCATGTCTTCATGATGTCCAGCAGAGAAGGCGCCGTATCAAACTAAATTATCGCAGCAGTACGGGATAAAGATAGTTTTTTTCTTACCTATCCAGAAACGTGTGGTGAGTTTTCCACAAAATTGGAAAGTGATTAACTGAAGCATGCATACGTTCAGTTACATTTGGGGAAGGGAAGAGGGGGGAGGGGCAAGGGGAGGGGCAAGACAGATAAATGGCTTTAGGAAATGTTTTTTATTTAAAGCATAGGAAATTGCTTAACTTGATTCGTTTTATCCAAGCATGTATTGGAGGAGGGAGAGTATTTGTCCGAATGAGTGTTGCATGTTCACTTCCTTCCTGACATGCAATAAACCTTTCCAACCTCTCCACCACTCCCCCCCCCCCCACCCAGTGTGTAAATACGCATATTTCAGGAAACCACTTTCCAATTTTTTGGAAAATGCACCACACATTTTTGGATAGGTAAGTATAAAAAAAAACTGTATCTGTATCCCGTACTGCTGCGATAATTTTGTTTGTTACGGCGCCTTCTCTGCTGGACATCATGAAGACATGCTGTGAACCTATTACGACTTACTTGTCTGAAAGATAACTCCTACCCTGTTGGTCCGATTTTCATTCTGTTTTTCGCTTTGGCATTGGTTTACAGTTCTCTACGACTTTCCAATTTAACCACCATTCTACGACGTGTAGTTCAAAATTTAGCATCGTGATGACTAAGGTCATTTAAACTAGCATCATTGCACGTCCCGGCGACCCATACTATATATATATGTATATTTTCGTGGTTCTCCTCATAGTAGATTTGGAATGACAGTAGGCCTCTCCAGACTTTTGCACATATTGTTTACTAGCTGAAGGCCGTGTGGTGTTAGATTCACTATTTGTAACACTGGTTAGGTACGGTAGCTCATGTATATGTCCATGTTCGACCAAATTAAGTTTCACACGGTTTCAAAAAATTTGTGCGGACACTGTCTAATAAATGCTCAGCCATCATGTGTCTCAAATCCTCCACCTCCCCCGGAAGGCGGAGATTCCCGTCCGCGCCGCCCCCTTTCAAATGATTACTTCTATTATATTCAGTACCTTCCTAAACGACCGACCAGACTAAACAGAACGCACCACTGTTAGAGATAGTTTGGCTCCAAACTTGACGTCGCGCGTGCACTCAGCCGTTCAGTTTAGTATCTTCCGAAGCTGTAATCACAGCGCAGCAAAATCAACAAACTCAACAGAGCACTCGTTACGTCATACCTTTAACGTGACCAGACGTGGCTAATTGATTGGACCAGGCTACGCTAATGGAAGTAACCAGGCACCAGCAATGCAAAATTGCAAACCATCTCGGGGAAGTGGTTGCGGTGCTTGCCAGTAGTGGAGCTTTGAAGCATGCGCTAGGTACCGGAAACAGAGTCATCGCTGACGATGGTTGACGTAAGCAAGCCATATCAACACGACTATAGTCGGGAATGAGCTGAACTGTCACCAAAAGTGGTGCGTTCGGTGCTTTAGGAAGGTACTGATTGTTCATGCTGGTGAAGTAAATGATGCTCAAGCCAGTCCTGAAGCTGCCCTTTCGAGAAGCGTGCTGTCCTGAGACCTTCCCCCTTCCCCCTTACTTCCTACCAGACGCGCGTGGCGTTTTCCTTTTCTAATTAAATTAAATCGCCCTTTCTTTTCGCCCGTCATCCAGAATTATTATACTATAGATAGATAGCTAAAGCTTGTGCTTTGCATGGCGTGGGTTGTAGCCCTTCTAGGGTTTTGGTATGATTAGTGAATGAAGTTGATTAGAGCGTTTCAAATATGGTAGGGACATGGTTTCACTGCATAATTTTTAATTTTTGTATACTTTGTTCCACCATTTAAATATTATTTCGTGAGTAAACCGTCCCGGCACGCAAGCCACCTGTACGTGGAACGGTAGTATGAAACGCCCTGCTGGACAAAATTACGTTTTACGTCGCGTTATAATTCGATTTACGTCGCGTTTTTACAACGTGCGTGCGCAGTCTGCTTCCCTGTCGCAGCGAGGAAGGCAGCTTCAATCTCAGTTGACCATTGCGTTGCGGAAATGGTGATTGCGTAAATAAATCATAGATGGCGCGTTGTGTCCGTGGTCATGAGAGTCGTGCCGGAAGTGAATGTGAACTCTTGACTATTATATTATCTCAAAGTAGCGATTTTCGAAGCGATCCACCTGTGTCTTTGTAAAAATTCTCCTAAAAAGCTGAACATCTGAAACAACTGA
Source organism: Lithobius niger (assembly GCA_023313725.1). Lineage (NCBI taxonomy): Eukaryota > Metazoa > Arthropoda > Chilopoda > Lithobiomorpha > Lithobiidae > Lithobius > Lithobius niger. Next base: position 18,236 of record JAHWFP010123540.1, on the reverse strand, counting down.
GAGTAGATCGAGGAGGGCCTTCGAAAATCACCAAATCATACTCATATTAGTATTAAAAAACGCTTAAGCGTATAAAATACGGATGTAAGCCTTAAAAAACTTAAAGCCCTTAAAGGAACAGATATTAGAAAAAGACATGTAAGCCATCAGCGTCGCAGTAATACGTGTTTTTTTTCTTGTTTTAGCAAGACTAACACACTGTAATTACCTTAAAATAACTGTTATAAGAGAGTCTTTTCCATGGCTGATTCGTTTTATATTGCAAAGAGTGACTTTTGCACCCAATTTCATGTTTTTAGCTTGATCTTTAAGAATTTGTTGCCCAAACCCATGGGAGGCATCACGAGGAGGTTCTGGGGCGGGAGGGGGGGGGGGGCACTGATGGCACTTTGGGTATTTCATTGGGGTCCATGGGTGGTTCGATTTTTACTGTTAAGAAAGACTTGTGTACCAAATTTATGTTTTCTGCAAAATTTCTGCAAAAAATTGTTATTCCACTTAATGATTTCTGCCCAGTGCTCTACTATAATAATTGCTCTGCCGATGCGAGTACTGCAGTAACATCAAAATCGTGTTCAAAAGGCCCTGATCGGTGTTAATACCTACTTTTTGAGCTGTACAAATTGAAAATTGGTTCATTGGTTCGATCTCCTAAGTGAGAGCAAAAGTTCTAACCCATTTGGCTTTCCGTGTCAAGAATAATGTAGTTACATTAAATTAGCATGCGAAAGGCCCTAGGCCTTGTTCATACCTACGTTTTAAGTTATAGAACTTGAAAATCGGTTCTGTGGTTCGATCTCCAGGCGAGGACAAAGAGTCCCAACAGCAACATTAATGATTTCTGCCCAGTGCTCTGCAATAATAATTGCTCTGCCGACGAGAATACTGCAGTCACATCAAAATCGGGTTCAAAAGGCCCTGGTCGGTGTTAATACCTACATTTTAAGCTACACAAATTGAAAATCGGTTAATTGGTTCGATCTCTAGGTGAGAGGAAAAGTTTTAGCCCATTTGGCTTTCCGTGTCAAGAATATTGTAGTTACGTTAAAATAGCTTGCGAAAGGCCCTAGGCCTTGTCCAGACCTACGTTTTAAGCTATACAACTTGAAAATCGGTTCAGTGGTTCGGTCTCCAGGTGAGGGCAAAGAGTCCCAACAACAACAACAACAAGAAATGGCCATGCTGTGGACGCCGAACGGTTTGATTGTTGTCATTAAAATTTGTAATGTGGTGAAATAGTTACGACACGACCCCAAATACCGAATTTCGTTGGTCTATGTCAATTCTGGTCGAGACTATAGGAGTTCAAAGTTTGACGTTTAACATGGAAGTTCATGCTGAGGCTTACATGAGGACCGCTGCTGCGGTCCTTGATATCTGGAGACAGTTTGGTACCTTTCACGTACAGAAAACCCCCCATAAGCAAATGGTTTCCGATGTCTGCAATAGACTGCGCGGTCTGTCGTAACTGACCGTGAACCCTCGACTGTTAACTGCTGTTAACCTTAATACCTAAATTCAACCAACATAACAACCGTATGTATGAACCTGAACGAATTTTTAACGTAGCAACTACTTTAACGGTTGTGTGAGTGGACTTTCTGGGTTGTGTGAATGGACCGGAAGGTGGACCGGAAGGTACACCGATGTACGGAAGTTGCACCCATGTACCTAACCGATTTAACGATCTTGTATTAGCAAGGAATGGCCACCCCTGGCAATCACAGATGGTTAATGCTAGGGCAATGAAACTTTCATGGTGTATAGGCGAACAGGGGGCCAACTAATCACGTATCGCTCAATGACCTTGACGCCAATTTTCTAGGTCATCATGATGCTAACTATTAAACCATGCTTTGTAGAAGCCTAGTGTAAATTAGAAACTTGTAGAAATTGGCAAAGCTTGGCCATTAGAAAAAAACGGAACGAAGTTCGTTACGCTAGTTTAGGAATTAAGGAAATTATAGGCATCATTCTATTTTACTACCGAGTGGTTTTCCTGCCAAACAGTGAGTGTGAAAGAAAATTGAATGAACAAAAAGCGCTTTAGAATTAAGGTTAGAGCTCGTATCCCCATACGCACAGCTGTCAAGGAACACGAATAAAAACGGATTAGAGTTCACTCGAACACAACCAACTATAATTTGAACTCCAATTCCAGGTAACAAGGATTCGTTTCACTCAATAGTTATGTCAGAAAGTGAACACTGTTTGTATTTTAAATGTTTAATGTTTGTGCGGTGTGCATGCACTTAACATGTGTATTGTACAGGCTTTTCAAAAATTTGTTTACATTTTACATTTTAAGTCTGATTCTTGTGAGTGGCTATATGTGTATTTTGTGTGGAGGCTGGCATGTTACAATCCTTGTTCCCTGGAATTGGAGTTCAAATTATGGTACGTTGCGTTCGAGTGAGCTCTAATCCGTTTTTATTCGTGTTCCTTGACAGCTGTGAGTATGGGGATACGAGCTCTAATCCTTTTTTTCTAAACGGCAAAGCCATCTCCTCAGCGACATCTCCTCAAAAGCCAGACGCATTTGTTCAATTCTGATCCGGCGAAATTCAAGTATGTGGGTGGGTCACTTGCAGTGTGCAAGTACAAAAGGTATTCTCTACAGAATATACATGAGGCGTTTGAAGTATGATAACCTCTAACGAGGTCCTTAAGCGAAAAACCGTCGCCCGATAGTATACGATCTGTGTATGACGTCAGCCAAATGTCATCATAAAGGTGTACGCTCATACGAAAAATTGCGGCGTGTAACTACGCATTTCGGTAAGTTAGCTCTTCAAATTGCGGTCGGTTAGAGACTATACATGGATATCCAGATAGCTCCTCTCTTATCTCTAAGTACAATACGAAGTGAGTCGTTATTTACCTTTAGCGGTAATCTGGATGGTACACCTAATTTTTTTCGGTGGAATCTGGACGGTACATTGAATGCGAGGCGCGCATAGCCTCGCTGTTTTCCGGGTGCGATATATTACAGTATTTTACTACGCTTATTTGTGATGTTGTTTCTTATTGAACGAGTGAACAAAGCGAATGATGTCGTATTTTTACAGTGACGGACTGGCTAGGGAGGGAAGGGCGGAATATTCCTCCTGGCCTCTAATTTTCCGATTTTTTTTAAAAATCCGTAACAGGAAGACTCACGCAAGTTTTATTGGTTCGATATTAGTTTTACCAACAGATTTAAAATTAAAAATAACAATAATAAAGATAATTATAAAATGCTAGTACAACAAGAACTTTGTATTGATTAACCTAACAAAAATTGGCCACATGAAAATGCAGTGTTATATTCAATGTGGAATTTGTCACAATTTTCTTGTGAATATTTTAACTCTTGTTAATACACCTAAATAGTGTAAATTAGTTTAAAATAGTCAACCTCACGTACCCTCAGCAAATATGATTTCTCCTCCTTCCCCCCCCCCCCCCCCCACCTGCTGAATTGGCTGAAAATATGGTGTTCGAAGAATTAAAAAATGTAAAAGTCGGATGAACAAGAACAAAGGGAACGGGAAACTGTAAAACAACGAAGCTTTCAGTTTGTTTGTCTTTTTTTGTAAGAAAACCAATACCAGCGTACGATGAAAAATTGTCTGGTCAGTGATTGCATCGTCGCACACAAGATTCTGGCTCATTTGGCGTATCATAGTAGCAAAAGTTACGAGACAATTTTTTTTAATAAAATGTGCAACATAGCAGATATTCTTCGTACACCACGCATTCAGATTTTTTAGTAGTGTCCTGTTGGTATGTCTGCCGTTACAACTGCATACATCAGTTACACATTTTTCTTTATTCTGCCATACACCACGTCGAATTACTAATGCAGTGTAGTGCATCCTTGTTGTTCAGTTAATTTGTTGGCTTTTTTTCCCTTCTGTTTTAATGGAATTGCTACATTCTATCATTTGTACAGTATTTACACTGTCAACCCAATTTTGTTTGCCAAAAAACTGAGCATTAGAAATGCATAATTAGGTTCATGTTCCGCCCAAGTTTCGTCCGATGTCTATAATTTTATGTCTTGATTTAGCATGTGTCATTTTGATGGGCAGTTGCTTTTGCATTGTTGCAGGCAGATGCAATATCGTGGCAAAAATCGCAGAAACAAATCAACTGGCTTCCCGAAGCCCGCATTGAAGAACTAAATAAGTCATTCAGTCGTGTCGGCCGCCTAATTTTGAGGCCTCAAAATTAAGGATATTGCATCCTACGATTTAAATCTTGAAGATTTAAGAGAAAAAAGGTCCGTTTCACTTTGGTTCTCAACAACGTCAAGTGTGCCGTAAAAAAGGGGGTTAAATGTGATTGAATTCACTTGCTAAAATGTGCACAGATAAAAATTGATCATTTTTAATTGAAATAATCAAAGGTATATTTATACCAACTTTTATGTATTTCCGTGCAAGAGTAAACGTACGGAGCCATACGTTAAATTTGAAAACTGTTCGCTTCTTGTTGTTGTTGTGGTTGTTCTTGTTCTTGTTCTTGTTCTTATGTGACACGGTTTCAGAATAAACTACTGCACCTACCTAAAATCTGAAACATGATATAAGCCAGAAATTTCTCTGGGCTTCATCCACACAGAGACCACTTTTTCGGAGCCATTCCGGAGTTACAGGTCCCTGAACAATCATTTCATTATTTTCCATTATTTTATCCATTGTAATTAGGGAACAATGCCACTCAGCAAACTCCATATCCATTCTTCGTGCACGTGTTATGTCTTTGCTAAAAAGTCGATTGTTGAAGGGCGAAATGAAAATGACGGACGATGTTGACGATCTCCTACGAGAGTTGTGGATAGAGTGCTCACTGATGGTGAAATCAACTTGGGGGTTGTTACAGATGGCACGTTCGTGCTGGTGACGCGTGAAGCACGAAGACGAGACATAAGTGAAAGGCGAGTACGTGAGTTTGGTGTGGATACGAAGGTTAGGGCTAAAAAGCAAAATGGCAACCCAGCAGCAGCAGGGACTGACAATAATAATGCGGAAGACAGAGATGCAGCAGTTTTGGCGGTCAGCAAGTCGTTCAGTGCAGTAGTAGCTGGAAATGCGGTGAACAAGACAAATGCAGCGACAAATGCTGCAACAATGTGGGGGGAGAGTGGTACGGATGTGGAAGATGCAGGAGAATTCCCTGAGCAAGAGCAGCGGCGGCCCTCAAAGAACTTGCAGGTCCTTAAAAGGTTATATGGCGGCGGACTAGCCAATGCATATATGCCAAGGTCAGTGGTGATGGTCTGTGCGCAAGCGGGCAAACCCTACTCCACGACGCAAGTGCATTTGTCAGTTGAAGATATAGTGGGTCCTGGTGAGATCGTCGCAGTGGGTACACTGCGAGTGGGGCACGTTTTTGAAGTGGAACTCAGATCCCTGGCGGCCAAACAGAAGCTGCTACGTGCCAGGCTAAACATTAACGAGTACCCGGTAGAAATGCACGACTTGCATGAACAAACAGTACAAGCCAAGCTCGCCACTTTAGAGAAACGTGCGTTTCAGAAGCTGCAGATCCGTGGGAGGCCGGAGTGTGAGACGATAGTGCGATATGTCACGTTGCATCTGCACGAAGGTATTTCAATAGAGGATGTCCCAGATGTGGTTCTGATTAAGGGGATTCAAACTATGGTTTTGGTGAGCAATCGCGCGCCGAAATGTCTACGTTGTCAGGCCCGTGGCCATTATCGTCGCACATGCGTAGCCATTGCATGCGAGGCGTGCGGGGTCTGGCATGACCCGCGACAATTGTGCCAGCATCTTCGTGCGGTGGCGCAGCCATCGAACAGTCATCCGGAGCAGCCAAGTACAACAGCGCACGGTCAGCCGCAACCGCTACGTCAGCCTCAGCAACGTGCTCGGCTACAGCAGAAGAAGGGATTGGAGCAGAGTGCCTTGAGCACTAGTGCACCATGTTTGACGGTAGCTCTCAAGTCTGTGGATATACCTGGCCAAAATACGCAGAGAAGTGTTGATGGAGAGGAAATTGGTCAGTCCAAACGTCAGGATGAAGGAGTTGATGGCAATGGTGATGGTCCGTGGTTCACGCTCCCTGCAAAGTGGAAAAAAGGGGGTACGAAGAGAAAGAAAATCATTGAGTCAACGCCGAGTGCGGTGGTAGAACCGAGTGTTGTGGTTGTCTGCAGCAGCAGTGCAGAAGAAAGAGAGAAAAGAGGTGAGGAAGATATGGTCGTTGTGCAAGAAGACAAGGAAAATAGGCAGTTGACTGGAGATGGGTGCCAGTCCACCAGCCAAGGAGGCTGTTTCACAAGAGGTCCTCATATCCGAGGTCATGGACAGCCAAAGTATTGCAAGTTGTAGTGAGTCGGATGAGGGTCTAGGGGTGCAGGGGGAGGTAAGGGAGTCTGGGCCCCTATTATAAATTCACAGGTACGGGTGGTTGCAAAATAGCATCATGGAATGCTCGTGGCGCACAGCATAGGTTGGATGAGATTGAGCTTCTTTTGCAGCACGTTGGTGTCCTTAGTATCCAGGAAGCCAACAACATGCAGGGTTTGATGCGTCAGCCTGGAATGCTGACTTCGTGCACTCTGGTATTAAAGTTGGCGTGTTCTTGAAATGGTCAGTGCCATATAGCATGGTTCCTATTACTAACCAGGTGTGGGGTATCGATACGGTAGCGGTTAGAATTTGGATGTGTGGTCAGTGGGTAACGGTCGTGTTTGTACATGTTACAGGCACCAACTGTAATGAGCTGGTCGCAATGGTTTGCCCAGTTTGCTTTATCGGTCATAATTGGTGGTGATTTTAACAGCCACCACTATGACTGGGGCTCGTTGCATGTTGACACCAGAGGCCGACGACTGTCCGAGGTTATTGCGGCTCATGAGTTGCAGATAATGCAGGATGGCTCTCCAACGTTCATTCGTTGGCAGCTCAGTAGGGTACAAGAATCTGTGCTTGATTTTTTCATTTGCTCGCGCAGCATTGCATCGTGGTTCACGTTTGAAGTATCGGACGATCTGCGTGGCAGCGACCACCTCCCAGTTGCTTTGTGTCCGCGTAGGAGGTTGGGGTTGGTGACAGCGGCTGGGTTGCTAGGCACTCGTGAACGACACGCTAGGCCGGTGCTAGATGATGGCATCTTCAGAGAGTGAATTGCGGCTCATGCGTCTAGGCGACCGTTCAGGCCTTTGGTGGCCCAGTCTGGCCGCTCGTCATGGTGGACGCGCAAATAAACCACTGCCGTGTGAGATAGGCGAAAGGCGTATCGTAACTGGAAGCGGGACCCATGTGACGAGACCTGGTTGATTTACAAAGGCACAGCAAATGAGACTCACTTCCTTTTGCGAAGTGAGAAAGCGGCGTATGGAGAACGCCTCTGTGAACAGGTATCAAAATCACATTCACTTTCACGATCCTGGAAAGCCGTCAACCATAGTGGGGCAAAGTTAAGGCAGGATTGCGTGTACAGTATGGCGGCCACCAGTAGCAATCGAGAAGTGCTACGTTGCTCTGTAATGGCTGATGCTTTTAATTCCAGATTCGCCAGTGCTGAAGGAGTTGCTCCTCCATATGTGACCGCTGCTGCTGTGTTGCTGGCTGGTGACTTGCCATGGCGATTTGCGGAGTTCACGTCCTCGCTCGCCAGGTGTAGGAGCTCGAGTACATCTGGAATCGATGGATTGAATTACGAAGTTCTTCGTCGCTAGTCAGAAAAAGCTGGACACAATTTGGTCGCGCTGTTCCAACGACTGCTTGAGGGGGGTCCTGTTCCCCCGTCATGGATGTTTACCATCCTTGTCCCAGTACACTAAGCGGGGAGCAATCGATCTGAGCTTGTGAATTACCATCCAATTGCCTTACTTCCGTGTGTCAGGAAGGTTTATGAGCGTATGGTTGTTAGGCGTCTGAGCTGGCACCTTGAATATCATGACAGCTTGGCGAGGATGCAGTTTGGGTACCGGCCAAATCGGAGTGCGCAAGATGCAGTCCTATTTCTTCTTTCCAGCATTCGCGAAGCATGGGCACAGGGCAAGGTTGTCTTGGCAGTCTTCTTGGTCATCAAGGCAGCCTATGATACTGTGTCCATTGCGTGGGTTAAAGCAACTTTGATTAAGATGGGTGTCAGCCAGCAGCTTGTTGACACTATTGTTTCGTTGCTTGGGGAGCGCTCCTTTGCGATGCGGGTTGACGGTAGCTGGTCCAAAGAGGAAACCACCTGCAAGGTGTTCCCTCAGGAGAGCTGCCTTAGTCCTACTCTTTTCGCGATTGAAATTAATGATGTGCTTCTGGAGGTCGGTGCCACTACGAATATTGTTTGCTATGCCGATGATGTGGCTGTCTGGTTTGTAGGTGATAGCTTAGATCTGATGACTGGACAGGCTCAGGCAGTGCTGGACACAATTGGCCGTCTTCTTGGGGACCGGAGTCTGTTTTTAGCCCCGGCAAAGACTGAAGTAGTTGTGTTTTCGCGATTCAAACGGATATAGCCTGCGAAGGTTGACTTGTGCGTTGGAAATCAGACAGTGCATTCCAAAACAAGTGTCAAGTACCTAGGTGTTGTCTTGATTCAGCCCTGGACTGGTCGCAGCATGTGGTGAGGTTAAATGCAAAGTTGCAAGCTAGAATTCCTGTGCTACGGGCACTATGTGTAGGCAAGCACATCATGAGGGGGCGCTTTTGGCTGCATGTAGGATGTTTGTGAGATCCATAATAGATTATCACCTACCGTTCTTGGTAGGGGCGAGGGGCCACCTTAGGACGTTGCAGGTCACCATCAATGTTTGTCTGCGTCTTCTGTCTGGCTGTATTGTCTCCACTCCAGTCCAGGCGCTGTGGGTGGAGTGCAACGAGCCACCACTTGAGTATAGAGCCTAGGAGCTTCTGGTGAGCCTGTACCTGCGCAATCTGAGCCGCGGGAAGAACGATCCGGTTGGGCAAATACTGGCTGATTATGGGCAACTTACTGAACGGGCAAGGGGGGTGTTGGGGAGGCTGGTGCGGTTGTCACGTTGCTTCAACAGGCATTGGGCTCCACGCATTGGTCGCTTGTGCTCGCCCTCTTAGTCGTGGGTGTGGTGTCCGGAGCTTGTTGGCATCTTCGGGCAGGGCAATACTGAATGTGAAATTTATTGTGATGCATCGTTCCACCTTGACAAGCGAGTTGGTAGTTTGGGGGGGTGTGTTCCTTCTCTTAAGCCGGTTGTGAAGCAGAGGGTTTCTGCGGTGACCTCTAGTGATGTGTGAGCTGCTTGCGATTTCAGTCGCCCTAGACACAGCTTTGGATTTAGAGCTGATGGCATTCACGTTATTTACGGACTCCCTCTCGGGTTTTCGGCTCCTACAGGGTGCCTGCGAGTGACTGGAGGTTAGTGATCCTGTCGTCTTCACGATCCTGTGGAAGTTCTGGGCAGCGTCTGGGCGTGGCCGTGTTGTGTTTCGATGGGTAAAGGGCCACAGTGGGGTTGAGGGGAATGTTCAAGCAGACGGGCTGGCGCGGGAAGCAGTCCGGGATGCCTGCACTGATGTGACCCCTTCCCTCTCAGCGCGGATGCGACGCGCCGCTGTGAAACGGTGGTCTGTGGCGCTGTGGCTAGCAGACTGGAACAGGACTGGTGCCGCGAGGAGCTTTCATGTTCTTCATCCAAGATGTGTAACAAGTTCTGGTCTAGATAAACTAAGTTACCAGGATGCACTGACAGTCTCCATGTTACGTGTTGGGCATTCGCGATTGCGTGCTCACCAATTTCACTTTAGGTGGGTAGGGTTGCCACTCTGTTCGGTTTGCCTGGTCGATGAAACCCTGTAACATGTGCTTTTGCACTGCAGGAAGCATGTTGTCAAGCGGACTAGGTTGGCATCCTGGATGCGAGATCATCCGAAGCTTTAGATGTTGTTGTCGCTTTCGTCGGGCAATCGCCCTGTGTCGAAATTGCGGGCGGTTTCAAAATTTTGTGTGGCATCTGGCATCGTAGTTCGATGTGTGTGGTAGTTATCTCCCGAGCCCCATTCGACTCCACTTAAGATGGTGGTGGCTGTGCCGCAAGATAGGCTGTGCTTCTGTGTTGCTGTGCTCGCAGAGTCCATGAGAGTACCTGTGTGATCAGACAGCACGGCCCTCTGGAACTCTCCCTAAATGGGAAAGAGAAGGTGGGTTTGCCACACTGGTGCGCAGTGGTGCTGTGCTGTGGTAGGTACTGTGGTGATGTGGTGCTGTAGTGCTGTGGTGTAGTGGAGTTGTAGTGTGACGAATTGTGCGACGATCTGTGCTACAGTGCGTCGGCTGGAATAGATTGGGTTGAGTGCGTTTGTGCGTCGGATTATGATGGAGTGTGACAGATTCTGGTGTTCTGTGTATAGTGATATAATGGTCTAAGGTGTAATAGTTTAAGTCATTGGGGCATAAGGCTACGGGCCATGGCTCCGAATAAATATGTTCGAAAACTGAAAACTGATTGTTGAATGTGACGAAAACTGGTTCATGTACAGGGGCATATCTGAAGAATAGCAGTATATTCTGAGGCAAGAAAAGGAAAAGTATAGTAAGCGTCTATCTGAGCTTGTTGCTCAATCGAATTCGCTGGCACAGGCTTGGAAAGCTCTTCGCCCGTGCAATACTGCAGAAATGTTACTGCAGAAATGTTACTGCAGAAATATTACTGCAGAAGTGGGTGTACATTATGAACGCGTCTAGTGCGAATCGACAAGTGCTGAGAGGAGAAGCTATGGCAGAAGCCTTCAATATCAGATTTGCAAGTGTATACGTAGTGGACTACCATTTGCTGTTTCTAGTAGGAATTAAGAAGCACTTGAAGGTGTTGCAAATTGCGCTGAATGAGTGTTTGCAATTGGTGTCTGGGAGTCTGGCATCCACCCCAACTCAGGCACTATGGATTGAATGTGATGAACTACCAATTGAGTATCGGGCGGAGGAATTGCTAGCTGTTCTCTGCATGCGTAACTTGAGCAGAGGACAACAGGACCCTGTAGGCAAAATTTTGTCAGATTATAGCAAACTCAGTGAGAAAGCTAGAGGGATATTAGGTGAGGCAGGAGCAGGAACTACATTACTTCAGCGAGTATCAGATCAGCCCCTACCTGTTGCTTGTGCTTCACCCCTCAGTCCCTGGATATGGTGCCCGGAGGTGGGCACCATTTTCGTGCAGAGAACAGTAGAATGCAATGTATTCTTTGATGCGTCATTTCGAGCTCGTGAGCAATGAGGAGGAATTGGAGTAATAGTGCCGGCCTTGAAAGTTGCGGTGAAGCGTATTGTGCCGGCAGTAACGTCCAGTATGCTATGAGAGTTGTTAGCGATTTCGGTGGCTCTGGATGTAGCAACAGATCTGGAGCTAACATCGTTCTCACTGCAGACAGATTCACTTTCAGTTACAGGCACCTGCAGAGCGCATGTGATCATTTGGAAGTGAGTGACCCCTTGATTTTTTCCATCCTTTGGAAATTTTGGGTTGCAACTCGAATGAGTGTGGTTGTGTTTCGGTGGACAAGAGGTCACAGTGGAACGCAGGGGAATGTTCTGGCAGATGGGCTAGCTCGTGAAGCTCACGAGCTCGTGAATGCTCGTGAAGCTCACGAGCGGTAGGTCACGGTTGTGCTAAGGTCTCCCAAGCTCTGCCAGTACGGATGCGTCGGCCCACTGTGCGGGAATGGTCCTGGGCAAAGTGGCAGGCAGAGTGGGAGACATCAGCGGTTGCTATAAATTTCTTTGTTCTGCACCCGTGTTGTACAGCAAAATCTAAAGTGGACAATTTGCAATTTGGGGGCGCGAAGATAATTTTCAGGTTGCGTGTTGGACATATGCTGCTGCGTGCGCATCGGTTTCAGTTTGGGTGGGTTGAGTCACCTCTGTATCCAAAATATCGTGTTGAAGAGACTCCAGTACATGTGTTGCTACATTGCAGACGGTTTGCTGGTATACGTGCTAAGTTGGCACCCTGGATGCAAGATTATCAGCGTTACAAGAGGTGCTGTCGCTCACTCATGGGAGAGAACCTTTGTCTAGGTTGCGTGCTGTAGCAAGGTTTTGGGTGAGTACTGGTCTGGGTGTGTAGAACTGGCACGTAGTGGTTGATGCGTGGCAGTTGGTTGTGGTTAGATACGGGTATACTGTGGGTGCATGCATGTAGGCATTCCAAGACAGCCTAGTTTATTCTGCATGGTTCGTACTTGTACACAGTGGAAGTGTTGGGGCAGTGTGACCTCACAGGAAACAATGGAAGAGTGCGTCATGGGTCACTTCCAGCGGCTAAGTGCATCAGACCACGTGCTTGTACACAGCGGCTGTGGAAATCTCACGAGCACACAAAATGAGTGGTAATCCAGGCTGTAAACCTGTACACAATGGATGAGTGGCGATCCGGAACTGTATACTATGTGATTGTGGATTGTGCCAGACGGATTATCCTGTAGATGCGTCGGGGAGGGCAGTGGCGAAAATGTGAGACAGTGTTTAAGTTTATGAGATTGTGACAAGTGTTAATCAAGTGTATTTAAGCAGTCTGTGGTTGTAGAGTAATGTACGGAAGATTTAATTGGGGCGTACGACTGTGGGTCATGGCCTCAAATAAAATTACCGTGAAAGACAAGAAGAAGAAGATGAAGAGTGCGGCAGTGCGTGTGCATGTGTGTCTGTGGTGGTGCGTCATTGCTGTGTGTCGAGAACCTGTGCGCTGTGGGAAGTGGTGTAACGAGAATAAGGAGGAGGTTGGGGGAAGTTTGTAAGTGTGGTTGTTTACTAGTGTATTTGTTGATAGGGTGCACGGCTTTGGGCCAAGGCTCTGAATAAATACTTGTAGAAAGACAAGATGGAGAAGATGCCCTTCTGTGAGGCCAAAGTGCTGTCCAGGCTGCGCGTTGGGCACACCTTACTATGTCCGCATCAATTCAAATTCGAATGGGTTAGCACACCAACCTGTCAAGTGTGCCGCGAGGACGAGACACCGGCTCACATTCTCTTCCACTGCAGAAAATATGATAGGATGCGTGTGTTGTTGGCCCCCTGGGTGCATGATTTACCCACAGTTCAGGATCTGCTATCACTCACGAGTGGCAGGCAACCGTATGTTAAGTTGTGTGCAATTGCCAAGTTTTATTTAGCTTCTAAGATCAGTGTGTAGGCAGTTAGGTGTGCAGTGTATTGAGGGCTCTCCTGTTTCCTCCCTAATCCGTTGAAGTTTTGATTCGCAGATGTGAGGGCTGAAATGTACAATCCGAAATGTGAAGTCCAAAATGTGCAGTGATAGTGAATGAGTGTAGAGTTCGGAGCCCGCTGGAACTTTCCCTACATGGGAGAGAGAAGGCGGGTGTGTATCTTGTACGCAGCGGAAAACGAAGCCAGTGCTTCAGTGGCAAAGTGGAGTTGGAGCCCACTGGAACTTTCCCTTTATGGGAGAGAGAAGGTGGTCGGGTTGCTGTTGCTCAGCGGATGCCTTAGTAGGGTTGTAATGTAGTGAACCAATGGTGTGATGCGATGTAGTGCGGTGTAGTGTGCTGTGGTGTGGCGCAGTGTGTGTGTAGAGCAGCAGTGTGTATTGTATACCAACGGTACCTTTCTAAACGACCAAACAGAGCGTACCAAACGCACCACTGTTGGCGACAGTTTGGCTTATTCTCTCCTAATATCCGTGTTGATGCGGCTTGATTGACGTCAACATCGTCAGCGATGAATCTGTTTCGTCAAAACTGTTACGTCGTGCATGCTCAAACCTCCACCCCAGCAAACCACCTCTCTGAGATGGTTCGCAATTTGGCATTGCTCTCGCCTGGTCAAACCTATTAGCCAATCTTGGTCAAATCCATTAGCCAGGTCAGGTCGCGGTGAAGGCATGACGTATCGAAATACTTTGCTGAGCTTGTTGAGCTGCATTGTAGTTTAGGAAGGTACTGAACGGCTGACGCCACATCACTGCACACGCGCGATGTCAAGTTTGGAGCCAAACTGTCTGTAAAACTGGTATGTTCTGTTCGCTCTGTTCGGTGCTTTAGGAAGGTACTGATAGTATAGTTGAGGCGAATGGCTTCGGCCCATGGCTCCGTAATAAATATGTTCGAAAGAATCCGACAGGAGCTGCCGACGGTTCAGCTCCTGCTGTCTGCGGCAGCGGGACGGGCGTCACTGGACAGGTTGCGTTTGCTAGTCGGGTACTGTAGGGCAACGGGAGTGCGGGTATAGTGCGCGGGTTCCTAGTGCCTCATCAGCACTGTTGGCGACACTTCTCTAGGAGTGGGAATTGCAGGCTAGGCGTTGAGGATCCCCTGGATGAAGATGCAGCAGTTGATTGGTTAGGTGAAATGGAATGTGGACTGGTGTCTCTGGCAGTGTGTAGTGCGCGGTGATGTACTGTGAAGTGCGGTGTGTACCCAGGTGCTGCGGGGTGTCATTGTGAGAGTGAGTGCATCGTGATGTCTGGCAGGTCAAAGGGCATGGAAGTCGTGGCAAGATGCGAAGGAATGTGGACTGATGTCTTCAGTTTGCCCTAGCAGTGTCCAGTAGGGGGTGAAGAGCAGTGGTGATGCAGTGTGCAGGTGCACCGGAGTGCCCATCACCACAGGGCCGCTAGGTTGTGTTGAGTGAGTGGGTGCTTCGTGGAGTCTAGCAAGCCAGAAGAGCGTGGACTTCTCCTAAATGAAGAAGTCACGTAAGTAGTTCAGTGGTACACGTGGTATGCACACGGCGGCATCCGGGTAAGAAGAGATGACACCATGTACACAGTGGAGGGCACCATACAATGACGTGTGTGTGTGGAGTGGGCACTTAAGTTATGGGTGTGACAATGGGAAGGTTGGGGATGGTCTTTGTTTCACTTGTGTCCTGTGTCTTGTTGATGTATGATTTGCAGTGCTGTAATAGATTCTTGTATGAGGAGCGTACAACCAAGGGTCAATGCTCCTGATTAAAAGCATTGAAGCATTGAAAGAATCCGTGTTTTAGCTAAACGATATAGATTTAAACCAAACTAAGCTACGGGCCTTGAAATTGGCAGCTAGAAGCAATAGAATGGCGTATTTATTTCCGCATGACATTGCGCGTCAGTTGGGCGATAAGTCTGTCCTCCTGTCCGGTGTTTTTCAATTTTTGCAGGAGGTACAGATGTATGACAAGATTTAGATTAGGGTTTGAATAACATCTCTGTAATGTGTGGTGCAGTGGCAACCTGGACCCCTGCACTGTGACTGAGGTTGCGCTAATGACCAAGTTGTCGACGCGCCATTAAGCCTCAATGGCCTCCCCCCCCCCACGTATTTATTTCGCATATGCAGGCTTTCAGAGCTTAGTTTAATTGTTTCAAAGTGGCCAGAGCGACGCCATAGCTGTTAAAAAGGTACACGGATTACAAACAAAAACGTCAAGTGTGCCGTTAAAAAGGGGGTCATATGATTGAATTTTCACTTGTTAAAATGAACACGGATAAAAATTGATGATTTTTAATTGAAATAATCAAATGTACAATTGAAAAAATTCCGTCTGTTTAGGTGCTGTTGTGCTTTACCAATCATATATTTAAAACGTAAAGCACAACAGCACTTAAACAGATGTAGTTTTCTCAATTCTCAATTGTAAATTTGATTATTTCAATTAAAAATCATCAATTTTTATCCGTGTACATTTTAACAAGTGAAAATTTAATCGTATAACCCCCTTTTTTACGGCACACTTGACGTTTTTGTTTGTAAGAAGTAACATTTTTTGCGTTAATATATGTGTTAACGCATAAATTATTGTTGGCAAACGTTTTTCCAAATTTTTTTCCACTAAATTTTATTGGTTAAAATATTTTCTGACTTCTGTTTACAACTTGAAAGTTTT
Organism: Lithobius niger; assembly: GCA_023313725.1. Lineage (NCBI taxonomy): Eukaryota > Metazoa > Arthropoda > Chilopoda > Lithobiomorpha > Lithobiidae > Lithobius > Lithobius niger. The sequence goes on along the minus strand of JAHWFP010123540.1, from coordinate 2,429 downwards.
ATTTTTTCAACATCACTGGTTATTATGCCACTTGGTACTATGTTCAGCTTACAAAAAATAATTCATCCAAAAAATTGTCAGCAATTGTTTAAATTGGAGTTCGAAAAATCTAACGTAATTTCAGGTGAGGGTTATGCCAAGTGTTAGGGTGATGTTACCAGGGGGGGGGGGGGATGGGGGAGAGGTACAAAATGTTGTCAGGGTCTTTAGGTGCACGTATGGGCAGAATGGTGTAAATTATAGCATGTTATGTAAAGAGTCATTCTGGTCAGCTAGAAAATAAAACTAAAGTAGTCCGTCCCTTAACATTTCTGATTTTGTTTCCAAGATGACCATGGTGACTGAATTATGCTAATTCGCGTGGTGTTCTATGGTATTGGACATATCTGATTAGCAGGAAAGCGTCTCGGTTTGCAAACCAGATGCTTGTAATTTCCGTAATTCCTAAACTAACACACCAAATTTCGTTCCGATTTTTTAACGGCCATGCCTTGCCAATGTCTACAAGTTTCTAATTTACACTGGGGTTCTACGGAGCATGGTTAAAAGGTTAGCATCATGATGACCTTGAAACTGGGCGTCAAAGTCATTGAGCGACACGTGATTAGTTGGCCCCCTGTTCGCCTACATACCAAGCAAAGTTTCACTGCCCTAGCATTAACCATCTGTGATTGCCAGGGGTGGCCCTTCTTTTTTGCCCCACCGTGTATATTTTAACTGCTGTTAAAGTGTTAACCTAATACCTAAATTCAACCAATACTCCAACCTTTAACGTAGCATCTACTTTCACGGTATTACTGCTTTTCTGGGTTCTGTCAGTATACCGGAAGTTGCACCGATGTACGGAAGTTGGTGAACTGGAAGCCAATTTGGCGATCTTATATATGTATAGGGTGAGGCAAAAGTCTGGTCACACGTAAATAACCCCGTTATAGTGGTCCTATGTTAATTCTGAAGACATATTTGTAATGTAAGTCAGATATGGTGAAGCCAATGAAGATGTTTTCAATGACCTTGAAAACAGCAATCAAGGTCATCCAAATTATATCTTCCAAGCGGCACAAGATACAACACAAAAGTGAATTACAAAATTGTGCGTGAGCATTAAACATGACAAACTACGAAAACAGATTGAAAATCGAAGCATAACTACAATAGTTAGAGGAAAGCAAAATAGCAACAATGTCTTCCCTGAACGTTTTAACTGCCATGCAGTGAAGCTTACGGGCTGCCTCTACAAGCGAATGAATGAGTTACGAGCTTTTACAGCATCAATGAGTGCACGTAAATTTCATATTCCAGTAAACGAAAACGGATACGGATTAGGCCTAAAGTAGCGCGCTATCATTCACAACACAAAGTAACGTTCGGTATGTGATTCTTTCTGATTTTACATTTATTATTTTTTTTTGCTGAAGCCTAATGCCGTACTGAATGATTTCGAGCCTAGTCGCAACAATCGGCCAGCCATGAAAAAACGCACTGTCGTTACGAATGCTCTAACTTCATCCAAGGCGGGAAAACCCTGGACATTCGAATGCCCGCACTTTTTAACTGCTACATAAATTACTAGGAAACAGGCTTTTGGCCTATTGTAGGCGGAGCGAAGAAAAATTTATTTTAAATTTGCATTTCCTCTCATTATAATGGCTTTGCAATGTTTGCTAATGGTTCTTATAAAGCTCGGGGCAATATTCATTCGGCTACAGTTGAGCTGAAGCTTTTTGCTGGTGTTTTTTTACGTTTACGTTTACGTTTACGTTTCATATTAATTTCAAGATACTTTCGTTTGCACCCGTATTTAGTATCCGTTTCGATATTTGCAGCCTCATTGCGCCGTCGCCGCCGTTGTAAAATACAACGTTAGCCGCCGTGGGTAAGCTGGCAAAGAACGTGCCGCCGTGGTTAAGCTGACAAAGAACGTGCCACCGTCAATAATGCTTACATTGTTTATATTTATTGCAGAGTATCTGTCCTAGATTTAAAATATTAACAATAAAGCATTTAATTGGCGGAGCGAACGAGCGAAGCGTAGCCTGTAACGGACAACAAATTGCAAAATGTTGGTTGGTCCGTTGGTCTGTTGGTCCGTTGGTTGCACTTTTTTAGTCTGGGTGGAGCCCAAACGAAAGGGCGGATTGAAATGAAATTTTGCACGACGCTTTATATCCCCAAAAGTATTGCTGAGCCAAAATTTGACGTAAATCGAACAATTATTACTGAAGAAATTTTAAAATTTTCGAATTAATATCTAACACTCACCATTGTAAATTTGGAGTCGTGAATAGTTAAGGAATTCCGACGAAGCATACACCATGCTAATGGTAGTCAGGTGAACTTCAAAAAACACGGCAAATTAAATTTTGGTTGCTTCTTTCTAGCTAATAATCTTTTTCGGCGTAACTCTATGAAATAATATCATTTGACCG
>JAHWFP010123535.1:5952-17333 GCA_023313725.1 Lithobius niger | reverse complement strand
CCAATTATGCGATTTTCCCGTTAGACGATTATCCCTCGCCCCACTGGTTTAGCTGCAAGGGGGGGGGGGGATGAGGCTTAATGGCGCGTCGACAGCTGGGTTAGCTGCAAGGAGCACTGGAGGGAGAAAGGAAGATCGTCTTATTGAAGCCATTGCTATTAGACTGGATTTCTTAAGCCTATAACGCGTGATTTTTGTTGTTGGTGAAAACAACGTTCTTTTAAGCCTAGAAATCTGCTCTTAAAGCACTGTCTTGACTAGAAGTGCCGTTTTTTCCGTTACATTTTAATCTAGTGCACCTTGTAGCTATTACCTCCAAATGTTGTCTCGTAGCCAATATGACATCACTTGACGCTGCTCTATAGTATCAAACAATGCATTAAATGCAACACAAGTGACATCCCCAAAGCTTGCTCCATGTACATTGGATTCTTAAAGAAAAAAAAATTGTGTGCCTTTACTGGATCTTCTCTTGACGGAATGTATTGGCTACACTCTCCCGGATCGCAAAATAGAATGCGTTATTGACTACACCCTCCAGGTTTCGTACTTCAGTTTACAAAATTTGGCTACATTTGTCCTTCAACTTTTTTCCTGTCAGTAATTTCAGCTGCAAAAACCAATCGTTTTAGTAAATTTGTTTTTTTTAAAAAAGCTTTACATTTGCTTCCATCTTGGTGCTGTCATTATATTTGCCTGTGCGATATTTTTAACGTTTTCAATTTAAATGAAGATGGGGAAATGTTTGGCATTAACCCTCAAAATATAGTTAGTGTCCGTATTTTGAATTAGATTTCGCGCGTAGTGCTGCTTGGCTGCTTTTGTTCAACTACTGTTTTGGATATAAAGGAAAACTGGAAATGGGGAATGCCAACTGAGAACATAAGTAAGGCCGACTGAACTTAAGGGAGCAAAGTATAAACAAAAATGATACTCCAAAATGGTAGCATTCACTATAGTACACCCCAAAATGGCATACACCCCAAATTACCCATCATCCATATCGATGGAAATAGAAACTGGGAACCAGGTCCTGGGAAAAGCAGCTGTCTTGGAAAATGGTTGCTATCTTGATCATCATCTTGGATGCCATCTTGCTCGCCATCTTGGTAGCCATCTTGGAAATGTCATCACTCTGTGGTCACGGTCATCACCCTGCATCAAGTTCATCACCCTGCGGTCAAGGTCATTAGGTTAACTGCACTGGTTTACTGTCAAGGTTATCAAGTTCACTGTGAAGGTTATTAAGTGTACTACAAGGTCATTAGGTTTACTACAAGGTGCACAAGTTTACTGCGAAGGTCATTAGATTTACTGCAAAGGTCATTAGGTTTACTGCAAGGTCATTAGGTTTACTGCAACTGTTTACTGCGGTCAGTTTCTCCGCCATAATCGCCTTTTCCCTCTTCTGGTTGGGGTGTAACAAATTTCATTGCAATCCAACCATTCATTTGGGTCCCACGGAGACTACAAAAGTGCAACCAACTAACTAACCCACGAACTATCAACCAACCAACATTTCGCAGGTGTCCATTTTGCAGAAATGGAATGCCTGAAAATTATGCCTCACTCATATGTATCGCTTATTATGCATTTTTCGTACGCAATCTTCCATCAACTTGAGTGAGTCATATCTTCAAAAATGACTATACATATTATTTACCGTAAAGAAAATGTTGTTGAGTAAGTTTGAAAAATGGTAAACTTTCCCTCACTTTAGCGTAAGTGGTAGTTTAGTACTTTTCTTAAAAACCATTGGCTTTGATTGTCCTAAAAGCATTATAAACAAGACATCTGAACAAGATATTTTATAGACATCTGCAGGTCTTTTCTATGAAACAGGGCAGCTTGAAAAATGCCAAATGCCTGATTATTTGGGTAGAAGAAAACAGTAGCAGGCGCTATTAGTCATAAAGTTTTATTTCATTTGGTGACAAAATCTCCTTCCATAACATAATTTTCTAATAAATAACGTATTAAAAATACATTGCCATCTGCCACAGATTACGTTGAAATACTACAAGATTCACAAATACTTGTATTTTTCTTATAACAGCACGGCGAAATTTACGTTGACAAGGTTTAGAATGCAGCTCTGGTTAATTTTATTAAGCCAGATCACATTGCGGTTGTTTTAGGAGCAGCTGTCGCCAGCACCGGAAATTGAGTACTTTGCAAACTATTGTGTAGCAGCCTTGAGTCAACTGGCCATCCCTCTTTAAACATCTAATTTAATCTAACTCAGTGAAGGATTTATTTGCTTTGTAGACAGAAGAGGTAGAGAAGGTTGAATTATGGTAGAGATTGGTTCTTTTCAGGAGTTTTCTCTTGCTTTTTAAAGTGGTTTGCCAAAAAGCTTTTTATGTGCAGAATACGAAAAACCTCACACAAATGTATCTAGAATGATGGCGCATCATCCACCAAAATTCGTTTTCGTACTTTGCTTCAACTGACCAGCTTCAGTCTATAGCTTTTAAAACTTTTATTTATGACAAAAAAAAAATTCATCCTTGTTAATTTAACAATTCCGATTCTTTCCAAATTATAAATTAAGCAGTATATAATTTCTAAATGTACTTTGGATGTTTCTTTGCATTGTGATCATCAAGTTCGTCTCGGGTTGGAAATGCTTTTTTGCACGGTAAACACAAATTCTGCAATCCGGCTCTCTGCTTTTCTTCTGGGCTCATGTGGGACCATGAATGAGTCCGCAAGTTTCTTGGAGAATTGAGACAAACGCCGCATACTTTACACTTGTACAGCCCTTCATGAATGTTGAGATGGAGTCTGAAACTTTGACGACCGTTCAAGTATCGGCTGCAGTAAGGACACACAAGGACCAGGTCACTGGAATCTAGAAAATGAATCAAAATCACGATTAGATAAATGTTTTAGATTTAAAATGTAAGATTTAAATTATATAAATACAGACAGTTGAAGTGTACACTGCACATTGTCCTTCTAGAAGCCTTTCCTTGTTAATTACTTTAAAGGGAGGTCTGTTCTTAAAAAAATACAAGTTTATGCAAGAGGTGAATATGGCTGCATTATTTGATGACACTGGATTTGACAGCACACTGTGAGTCGCTAATGAACAACAGGTTCTAGTGATGTGATAATATGATAGTGCCCCAGCTGTTAACGTGTTTATACGGAATAACAATTAACTCAATCATCTGGTCATACATAGTGAACACATTTTATTTCTGAAAAAATGGCGTACGTCTCTTCTATATAAAAAAGGATGATTCCATAATAAACTCAGCTGTTTCAACCCTCATATCATAGCTCTTTCCATTGAAAATTGGTTTGTGTTCTTTCAGTTCGAGTGATAAGCAAACATTTTTTTGCAAGATCTGCAAACACCACGTTCTTCATTATGCTTCTCACCCAAATGAACCGAAGAATGAAAACGAATATTTCCCACAATAATTAAAAAATCAAAGATATTCGTAACGTCGTCCAGGATGGACGAATAGTGGATTTGCCGACTGATACGACCTTTGAACCATCCACAGCAAATTGGACAAAGGAACATGTCTGCAACAGAAAAGAATACAATTGACCATTACCAGTGCTTATTTACAAGGCAATGTAAATTCGAAGTTCAGAGATAATTATAAACCAAGTATAATCATCTTTCTGGATTACGCACACTCAAAATAAAAAAACCAAATCACCAATTATTTAACAACATTACTTTTTGACAGTAAATAAGTAACACTTTTCCCTTTTATGAACCAGCTCGAAACAAACATGGGTAATGGGACATTTCAGCTTTTGGTCACATAATTCATTTAGTCCTTGTTCACCTTGTAAACATAGAAAAGAGTGTGACACAAGTACAACGTCACAAAGTACTATTTAATCAAAAAATTACAGCATTTTTTGAAAGTCTGAGCAGGGGATTGCTCGTCAGGAAGCCTTCAAAAGTGGCTGATCCAATCCTGGAACTTAATTAGTTTTCAAAGGTTTGTACTAAGCCTATGCCAAATATAGTAAGCTTTTGACCTCGTGGAGGTTTGGACTGTTCAAAGAAATTTACTATTAAGAATAATCCAATTTAAATTACAAGTTATGTTGCTGGTTTATTATTAAAAAATAAAAGGGATTATTGGCAGGTTAGGAGTTTAAGGCGTTTGTCAGGGATTTGCTATTATACCACACGCCATGGCTGTTTGCTGTGACGTGCATATCGCGTGACTGGGCTAGTCTAATCAGACGGCCAAACAGCCGTTGTTCTCGTTCGTCATTGGCTAACTCATGGTGACGTCACGGCAAACAGCCATGGCGCATGGTCTAGAGCTTTATTTCAAGCTTGTCTCAGTTGCCCTCCAGTTGGTTACATTCTGTAAACATTATAGCTATATTGTTACCAGTTAGACGATGGCGTCAGGCAACAATGCGGTGAGACTTTTGCGTTCACCCGAGTGGCGAAGCCACGACAACGAGTTGAATCTTTGGCGAATGAGCCACGTTGCAATAAGGCAAGTGTTAGCTCATTGTTGACGAACCATCGTCCAACATATTTTGTACCACGACGATTGGCATTGTAGGTAACCAAGTCATTGTTGTGAATGCATGACGAGTCATTCTTGGCAGGAATGGCCAAGAATGGCTCCTACGCATTTGGAAAAATTGAAGTAACTGCAATAAATGTCCTATTTGTTTATTTTAATCAAATTTAAAACGTACCTTCGGATCGTTCTTCAGCGGCAATAAATGCATTATTTATTTATTTTTATAAGATTTTATTGTTAACTGCGGGTCTTGAAGGCAAGGGGGGCACTATCCCTAGTCCCCCCCCCCTTTGGTGCACCACAGAGTGCAGCAACTACGATTTGATGTAAAGATGGTGAAATATGTTTTGACGATTTTCTAAAACAGTTTAGGCATTAGAAAATGGTATATGCCTAAAATTCTGTGTACAAACCAGTAAAAGAAGTAATTATTTGTATTTGGCATTACACCGTTTCTTTAAAAACGTTAATTATTGTAAAAGTGAATATTTGTTACTTTCAAGGAAGAAATAGTTTACTATTTGTATGTATTTCATATATTTAAAAACGATTTGGGATGCGTAAGCCTTTATAGCCATAGAATTTTTACTTAAAAGGCCTTCATTTTCTTACTTATGTAAGAAACCCACGTCTTCGTTTTCTTACTTACGTTACTAGGAATTCTACGCCTAGCAATGGTACTTATTACAGGCAAGACAATGGTTTCATTGTTGCAGCTGTGTGTCTTCATGATATAAATCCACTGCTGCAACAATGGTCCAACAACAAAAGAGTTGTACAACAAGATTAAATAAATATTACCCTACGTTCAGCTTGTACTCGAATAACTCTTGTGTACCTTTGTGTTAAATGTGTGTTTTATTTATTGTCAGCCTAAATTTGTACTTGTAACAGGAAATTAAAATAAAACCATTCAGCATGGTTTCCCAGAATCTTATTTCTAGTTCATGGGACACTTCCGCTCCTTGGCAATTTAATTAATTTGCAATAATTTCCTGATATTTATCTGAGCGTCAGTTAAAGTATTGTTGCAGAATTACATTTTATAAGGTTTTAGTGATTGGCTACGTAACGTCGTTAAGCGTTGGACTACCTCGTTTGTTAAAAAAAATACATGTTTGACCTGTGTGCTAAAAGACTGTAGTGTGGTTTAGCGGTAAGTTAGTACATAAGTTAGAGAGTGTGTGGCATTAGGGCCGATTAGTCTCCTGGAATAAATCCAATTTAATTCACGTTTGCTCATATAACCCTTTGAATCTTTTTTGGCTTCATAAAATTTGTCTTCGCAACACCAGTTGGCAAGTTTGTTGCTCCATTATTATTTTAATATTTAGGGTAGCCCCCCCCCTCCCCGTATATGGCCGGTTTTAAACCTGTTTGTGACGTTACTGCATATGCCAATTATGTTGAAGGTCCTACTTGAAACGGTTTTCAAAATTAAGCACCACCGTTAGCAGTCGCTCAAACTTTCGCCCGTTTGCATGCATATGCCGTGAAGTCACTATATGTGCTAGTTAATGTTGAAGGTCCTTACAAATTAAACACAACCGTTACCAGTCGCCCATTACCCAGTCGCCCAAACCTCCGAGATTCTCACTACGGGCTTCAAAAGAATAAAGATTATCGATATTCGCACTGTGGACTTCAATAGAATAATGATCATGGAGAATCCCACTACGGACAAACAAACAAAAAACTATAACCTTAAAATCTATGTAACTAAGATCGTAGTTTTGTTTGTTTGTTTGTGTACGTGAGTATGTGTGTGTCCGCAGTGGGAATCTCAATAATCCTTATTCTATTAACGTCCGTAGTGCGAATTTCGATAATCTTTATTCCATTGAAGTCCGTAATGGGAATCTCGATACAATTTTGTTTGTTTGTGTGTCTTACATTCGAACTGTCTTTTCAACAAAGATGCACAGTACTGATGACGTCATGTTTTTTTTCCAGTCACAATATTGTCATGCAAACGGGATCTAGGCCCTGGATCTAACTAAATCTAATGAGAGCTTGGGCGACTCCTAACGGGAAATAACAGTATTTTCATGCAAATGGAAAATCATAAATGTGATCTCTAAAATCAGCCATATAAGGGGGGCTGCCCAGTTTAGATAGATTACCTTACATCAGTCAAGTCCAAGTTATAATCCACGTATATAACTAAGCTAGTAGTTTTTATTTGTTTGTTTGTTGTGTGTCGGCAGCGAGAATCTCAATAATCCGTATTCTATTGAAGTCCACAGTGGCAATCGCGATAATCCTTGTTCTATTGAAGTCCGTAGTAGGAATCTCTATAATTTTTATACTATTGAAGCCCATAGTGGTAATACCGGAGGCTTGGGTGATGGATGACTGGTAATGGTAGTGTTTAATTTGTAAGGACCTTCAACAACAATTGGCAGATGTAGTGTCACAGTATTTTCATGAAACGGGAAATCAAAACCAGCTTCTGTAAATCCGGTTATATACCGGCTGCCCTAGTGATTTCTAATGATATAATGACAACTGCGATGAAGAGTATTAACCAATAAACCGTAAATGAACTGTCAATTATTCTTACTTCACAATACAGAAATTGTAAATTCTTAAACCTAGACTTTCATGGATTAATGCACTACGATCATGGCCTCTGCAATAATTGCACTTTTCGCGAGTGATCTCACCTGCTAGATAAAACTTACAATAAGAACGGCCTTAGCATGACCGGCAGAGAATTGTATTCTTGACTTTTTCCCACTAGTAAACAAATTTTGAACAGTTTCCTTGCTCAGTTCCCCGTAAACTCTAAAATACACTGGTTCCAACACTCTCTAATGTCGGTCGCCGTTCGTCATTTGGCGACTGGAAATCAACAATTGGCGACTTGAAATTTAACCTTACTCGCCAAAACGGCGACTAGCAATCAAGAATGCTACTCAAAGCGATATCTCGGCAACCGTATAAGTTAGAGACAAACGGTTTGCGGCGTTACATTCAGATTTATAAGGGCTATATACAACAGCTTTTTCTGCATTAATACTAGTGTTGAAGAAAATTGTACAATTTCATAAATGCATAAGTGGAGAAACCGCGCATCGTGCAAAAATGTATTTGGTGTGTGGCGAGTAGAAATTATGAAATGGCGAGTGATTTCTAAGGTATACTGGCCAATGGCGACTGCTACTGGATTGACATTCGAGAGGGTTGACTGGTTCAGTATTTATAATAGTTTACCCACTAACTGCAAAGGGGAAAAAATTGAAAACGGCCCCTGTTTTGTCTCTTACAATAAGGACGTTTGGCGTAGATACAGAGTTTCACGTCCCATTTCTACGCCAGTTCTTATTCAGGTAGGTATGTAGCCTCCTAGCGTAGCACTGCTTGAGTAAAATAAGAATCCGACAGTGTTTTATGCAAAGCCCTAAACTGGAAGGTGAGATATGCAGCTTCTCGCTCAGCTGGCCTTACTTCAAGTTTGTGACAAGGAATGAAATAGAGTGCATGAGTTACAATACTCGTACTCATACACATGCACGTGGACGAAAGTATGGGTTACCACCTAAAGCTTAACTGTGCCAAATACGCATCACAATTTAACTGAGTGTAGCTAGATACTGTTTCATCATGCATGCAAAACTGAACTGAACAATGTGCTATAACAAAATTGAAAGCCATTGGCAAACAGTGAAGAGAAACGATTAAAAATAACTGTGAAATTACGTGTTAAGAATAGTTTAAAGTTATACTATGAAATTAGGTAATACGCAGTTCCATTTGCATTCCAAAAATTCGCAGGCATAATTTAAACTGAATTATAATTTTTAATAGCACATAGAAATGGTAGAATGGAAACAGAGTTTTTTTTTTTAACTTGCTCTAAAAGTGGAAAGATAAAAAGACAATAATGCAGGATATAAAATAATTCCTGTAATAACAAACGGAGACAGCAGCAACGGAAGTAGGAGCATGTTACTGCAGTGGCATTGTTGTTCGTTTATAATATAGAACATGTTGTAAGATATCTTTGGGGTATTTTCACCAATAAAGAACACAACAAAATACGTCCTGTATTTTCACAAAAGTAGGTTCAACATTTTTAATAGTACTGATTTACTTACATTGTTGCGCAATAATATTAAGTTCGCCTACAATGTTGAAATATTTTGGTCTGTAATATCTTAGCGAAACAACTCGAGCAGTTATTCACTCAAGCACAGAGTGAGAAAGTTACAGAATATGTATTTCTCAATATAATAAATAAATAATGAATGTAAACTTAACGAAAACTAGATACCTATACCTTGCAGGAATAGTTACGTTATGAACATTGCTGGTGCCATCAAATCACAGATTACCTACCGAATATATTTATTCTCCTTCACCATGGAATGCGTGATGTAAATTATTTAGTCATGTAAGTGTATTTACCAAAATACCCATACGTAAAATAAGCATATGTGTACAAATGTCTACAAAATATTCTGCAACCTTAAAAATAGAGCTAATATTGATTAAAGACGCTCCATACGTTTCGTGTTAAAGATTTTTGCTGGTTTCAAATTCATAGACTTTTTTTTTTTAATAATATTTCAACCTCTGTTATTTTTCTCAAGATTCCTATCCGTATTAGCCAATCTTTAAAATTCTTTATAGGATTGATCCCCCTTTGGTTACAAAAAGTCACAGAGATGGGCGCTGTAATCCGTCATTTACAGTCAGGGCCTTAATGCTGTTCAAATCTCCTTTCCTACCAGAAATCACATGATAAGACCAATCAGCTGATTTCTGGTAGGAAGGGAGAGTTAAACAGCATTAAGGATCTAACGTGTATATAACGAATTACAGCACCCATCTTGGCGACGTTTTGTGGTAATTATACAGTTTAACCGGACCACTCCAAATCACTCAATATTTTTACTAACCGACGCAGATCTTCATACTCTTCTCACATCACGTTAAAAAACTGGGGAGAAATATCTTTTAAGTTGTAAAAAAAAAACCCATTCAAAACACCTGAAACGACAGTAGCAAAAAACCTGATTTTCATCGCAATGAAAGAAACGGAAATTATTTTTCTTTCTCATTTCATTCCAAATTACGTGCCTCGCTTACACTTCTACGCTCGGTGCGGCTAAACACATAACATCAGAAATCGCAACCAAAAACTTTCCCACCTAAACTGAAGAAGTGCCAGCAACACGAGCAAGGCAGCATGGTTTGGAACATTATTTTTCAGTTTCTCGAAGTCGCCTTTTCGAGCTACTCTGTATATCGGAACATGGCCGCCGCTTTAACAGGGCCAGGCCGAACATTTTACGTGGTTTAAAAACGTTTTTGACGAACTAAAAACGTGTTTAGAGAACTAAAAAACATTTCCTCCCATTTTTTTAACGTGAAATGAGAAGAGGATGAAAATCTGCATGGTAAGTACCAAAATTGAATGATTATTCGTGGTTTGGTTAAACTGTATAATAACCCTTTTTGTAACAAAAAGGGATCAATCCTATAAAGAATTTTAAGGATTAGCTTCATGTGAGGATAGCCCAGTCAATAAATATGTTGGTTTACAGATCTAAGAAGGCTATGATGCTAGTTCCAGATCTAAAAAGGCTTTAACGCTAGTTCCACACTAGGCACACGTAGAATTTTTACTTCAATGTCTTGACTGTAAACTGAAGAGGTGAACACAGCTCTAGATCTGGTAAAACACTTCAGGACATTAAAATTTTCACTCCATGATTTTAATGGACTTCTGACCGTATTAACTGTGAAGGTTTTTATGTTTAATTTCGATATTCTGAAGAGAACCATCTCAAGCAGTTTCGTTTTTTCTGATGACTGTTCAGCTCTGCCAAACATGAGAACATTTTGCCACAGGGCTGGCAAATAAAGTCCGAAAGACGTTGTTCTGGAGGAAGATGAATCCATTGATGAAGACGAAGGTTACGCGCCGAATTGAGACAACTGCCACACGTTGGACATTTATAGCGTTCACTGTGAATGTTCATATGTTCTCTAAGAATCCGTCGCTGCTTGAAGGCATTGTTACAAATGGAACAGAACCAAGGACCATCATCATCTGAAATAAAAAAAAAATAATAACAAATACATTATTAAAACAATAGGGTTTCTCTCCCCTGTTATTTCTGGCTGAAGCCCATTTTTCCGACTAGACTTTTGATGGGAGGGTGTTACACCTCTTTTCCTCATAATTTCGGCCCTGACACCAAAGACACAATACTAGGCACAATGATAATTTTTTTGATGACTCTGCCCGCCATTGCAACCGCACTACGGAAAGCTTGTCTGTAGTTAGCTCCCGTAATTACACACATCAGCAAGAACCATAAGCAAAAGGTTACAGCGTAAAAAAATTATTTTTACATTTAATACGAAATTTCATTTTTTTTTTAGGTTTGGAATATAACAAGATTGTGCCAGATTTTCCTATGGGTGCCACACACCTCTTGTTTCCCATGCCCCTGATACTGCGTTCTTTCACTCGCCAAATAAGCAAAAGGTTGCAGCATTTTAATTTACATAAAAAAAAATACAGGTTACGTTGTGCCTCACAATTTTATAATAATTCACTTAAAAAGAGATTACAGTCCAACTAAACATTAACAACAATTATTTTTACATTTAATACGAAAATTCATTTTTTTTTCAAGTTCGGATTGTAACAAGAGGGTACCAGATTTTCCTTTGGGTGCCACATACCTCTTGTTTCCCACGACCCCTCATATATATATGCCTCTGCATGCCTCTGATAGAGACAGAGAGAGAGAGCGGTTGCACTTCCAGCAGACGAGGTAATCTTCCTAATCAAACGATGCAAACAATCTGCTAAACCCATGCAAACAATCTGCTAAACCCATG
>JAHWFP010123534.1:0-12585 GCA_023313725.1 Lithobius niger | reverse complement strand
CCCTTCTTGTATTTTGGGTCAGACGGTAATAAATATAAAAAACACGTAGGTTTTAAGTTTTAATTCATTGTGGAGCTAAAAAAAAAAGTTAAGGCAGGAAGTGTGTTCTACCGTTGTGAATGTTATAACAATTTATTTGTGAAACAGTACAAATTTCAGACCTTTTCATATTTGGTGGTTGTGAAAACAACCGTTTGTATAGCTCTGAGAAGAGCTGTTTGTTCACAGCCAAGCTAGGGGATTACAGAAAGTGGGAAAAAATCCAGTTCGGAAAAGAAGCATGCCATCTTTAACAAAACCATCCCGGCTGTCGGTGTGTAACAAAATGAGTCTGGCCCTTTCCGATCGGAATAAGGCGACCAACCAAGCCGTCATTTGCGCTGTCAGCTGTGAGTTCGGTGCGCCTTTTCTTTAGCTGCCATTGACGTTCGCGCCCGTGACGCTCATTCATCCAAGTTTCATCCAAATAAATAAATCACAGATTAGAGAGTTAGGTTTAATCTGTGAAATAAATACTGTAAATGAGTCGGATTACTTCTTAAATGTCGTACCTGACGTAAAAATCGGTGACGCTGGGCAACAATTTCTGGACGCTTTTATTTAAACATTCAGTTGTTGCATTTTCCGTATTTCATCCCAAGTTTCTTTTTCATGGTTAAATGCCACGGAAGTTCTCCCATCTTTAAATCCAATCTTCGATTTGAACTTGGCCAAAACATTATCAAGATTTGGATAATTACCTTCTCTGTGAATTTCAGTTATTGCTGCTCGAGCGGCTGACAGTTGAAAGTCGTCCAAGCTTGTTCCGTTGGCGCCTTTGGCCGTTATTTCGCTGCCGTTGTGAACCGCGGAACTGAAGCCTCTGCTGCGGCTGGCCAGGAGTGGCACTTGATTCGGCGAGTAGTTGCGCGCCTTCGTTAACTATTCGAAAACACAACTGAAAGAAACCTTTGTTGCATCTGACGTTTCTTGGGAAACGGCTTTCTTGCTCTTTGTTGGTTCCTTGTTTTGCAGATAACAATAGACAATCCAAATAATTTCCCTAGTTGGCTGTGAATCATTTTACCTCTTTTCCCGATTGAAGACGCGTTAATAGACGCCATTTTGTGACTGTTGTACTGGCGGTTTTTTTTACCCATGATGCTAGTCGTGGTGTTGTACTGGAGTGGACAATCGATATTTTTTTTAAGCCACGCCCAGTTTACTAATCGCGTACGGATTATAGAAATGGGTCACAACGTTAAAATGAGCTTAAACTAAGGATATGAAACACTCGGAAACTGCGCGACGATTCGAACACACAATTTGTTCTCGAATTCTACTTGTGGGCTAACATTCATGCTGGAAAATTCAATTCCATTCAAAATGCGATAATTTAGCCAATTTTTGACAGATTTTGATCTATTGAAAACACACAAACTGATTACCTCGGCGGATTACCTTCTTATCACTACCACTTGAAAGGTCTCGTCGAAGTAGGGACGAGACCTTAAAATTCTATTCTATTCTCAAGTCTTCATTGTTGTAAGCAAATATGGTGGCTAACGTCCCTTCAAAATAAATAAGTAAGTAAATAAATAAAATGCAGTAACTCTGCCATTAAAATAGTATTGAGACTGATTGGTAACTTTGAATGTATGCTTCCCCTTATCCCCTGACATGCACAAGACACGACCCACGGTCAAACTACAGCTATCTGCAAAATTTTAGTTGTATGGACCGCGTGGAAGAAATCATTTTCACCAGCTAATTAGTAATTAAGGAAATAAATACAAATGCACACCTATTTACATTGTCTTTTGGACTTATATGTCAGACTGTTTGAGCGGGGATTCGAATCTACAACCTTTGAAACCAAAAGCCGAGGTTTTACCGCTGAGCCAAAGTGACACGGCCGTTCGTTTCCCTTGCAGTGTGGCGTGGCAAATAAGCGTCCCTCCAATGGCGATTGGAAAAGTGTATGTTTGTATGTATATATACACGTGTTAAATGCTACCTATGGACGTTTCCTTTTAGTGGCCGTATCAGTATGGCTCAGCAGTAGGACCTCGGCCTTTGGTTTCAAATGTCGTGGGTTCGATTCCCAGCTCAGGCAGTCTGACATGAAAGTCCAAAACGCAACGTAAATAGGTTTGCATCTGAATTTAGTTATTTCTTGTGAGCCTTTGGCTTTCCCGTCTTTAATCATTATTTTACGTTTAAGTGTTCCATTCGTTACACTTGGAGGATGGCGCGGCAAATAAGCGTCCCTCCAGTGGCGATTGGAAAGTATTTGTTTATATGTATACATGCACGTGTTAAATGCTGCCTATGGACGTTTCCTTTTGGCCGTGTCAGTCTGGCTCAGCGGCTTTAGGCAAATACTTCAAGGTTGTAAATTTCTGCTTGTTTCGTGTTGCTTCAGAATAGATCTTCAGTAGATTCCTGCCTAAAATCGACAGGAAAGAAACAGCTACGTCACTGGGGCAGATTCCTTCAACTTTCCTTCATCAATCATGTCACCCAATGGAAATGCATATTCCGGTACCCAATTCTTATGGGAGAGGGGGTGATTCATACTGTCATTTTCTGAAATCGCACTTTGCTCCTCTACTTCCCTTTTGCTTTGTAAGCAAAAAAGAACGAGAAAATAGCTTTACAATCGAATTTTACGTGCCACTTCCTTGGCGTATCGAGGCTTAACTGCTTGGAAATTGTTGTCGTGTTTTGAGTTCAGTCGACCGACCATTTCCATCAGGCGGGATTGAAGTCGGCGTTCTCTGCCCACGTGCACTCATGTATGGAAAACAAGGGAGCCTTCGCAATGAGCGTGACCGCTACTCATGGCTAGACGCTGGGGGTCTATCTGCAAATGACGCAAACTAACAGGGTTTAGGTGTCTGAAAACTTGCATGAACCAAACGCTGCGTGCAGAACAAACGCGTATGGAATGATGGTGAAAAAAGATGCTCGAATGAAAGCACGTGATAATATATAAACAGGTCGGAGAGGCAGATGGGCTCGAGAATGATTAAATAAATATGGCTGCAAACCTATTTACGTTGCCTTTTGGACTTAACTGCCAGACTGTCTAAACGGGGAATTGAACCCCCGAGGCCAAAGTCCTATTTAGGGCGGGTGGGAGGTGTGTTGTACCTAGCTAATTTCACGATGGTCAGTATGACTTGGCGGTAGGATTTCGGCCTTGGTTTCAAAGGTGGGGGCCGTAAGTATGCTATATTTCACGATTGTCTGTATGGCATACCAGTAGTACTTCGGTCTTGGTTTCAGTTTGGGGGCTGTAACTAGGTTATTTCACGATTGTTTGTGTGGCTTACCAGTAGGACTTCGGCTTTGGTTTCACAGGTGGGGACTGTAACTATAGGCTATTTCATGACTGTGCGAATGGCTTAGCGGTAGGACTTTGTTCTTGGTTTCAAAGGTGGGGACAGTAATTAGATTATTTCACGATTGTCTGTATCGCTTACCGGTAGGACTTCGGTTTTGATTTCAAAGGTGGGAATATAACAAGGTTATTTCACGATTGTCTGTATGGCATAGTGGTAGGACTTCGGCCTTTGGTTACAATGGTGGGGGATGTAACTATAGGTTATTTCACAATTGCCTGTTGGCTTACCGGTAGAACTTCGGTCTTGGTTTCAAAGGTGGGACTGTAACTAGATTATTTCACGATTCTCTGTATGGCTTAGCGGTAGGACTTCGGCCTTTGGTTACAATGGTTGTATTTTACGGTTGTCTGTATGGCTTATCGGTCGGTTTTGGTTTTGGTTTCAAACGTGGGGGCTTTAGCTAGGTTATTTCATGGTTGTCTGTATGACTTAGTGGTAGGACTGCAGTCTTTGGTTTCAAGGGTGGGAACTGTAACTAACTTATTTCAATTTTTTATTTGTGTACCTTCGCATCTCACGGGCATACGACCTCTAATTCTTTTTTTTTCTTACACAGCGAATTATTACATAGTTTCCAGAAAGAAATCTTTTGGGTTCTTCTCATGTAGCCTCTATTCTAAAACCATTTTAGTCCGGCTCGTTTTTGTATCCAGTTGTGTCGCTAGAAACAGCTTTCAAGAGGGAGGGGGGTTTGAACAGTTTTCATTAATTTCGTGAGGAAGAGGGTAAGGTAGTTTTCAATCAGAATGGCAACTTTTATGCAAAATTTCTATTGTAGTGGCAAAGACGGTGAAAAATCCCACAAGAGTTTAAGGGGGAATGGTTGACGCATGAAATCTGGGGGTGGGGAAGGGGAAAGAGCTGCATTGATTTGAGGGAGGGGTATATCATGAGGGAGGGGGCATATCATCTGTGCCGCCACTACCCCTCAAACTTGGCCTTGACGCGGCTGTGTGTTAAAAAATTGCCCAGTTACAATCAGACGTCGTAGTAATATTCGTGTCACTTAGAAAGCATTCAAATTCAAATTTAAGCCAATCCAACGTGTACCTGATTTAGCTTAGGCAATTAGGCAAATTTAGCAGGCCTATAGGTATACGATTCTGGTTTTGAGTGGTTGCGTACGCCGAATTCGTACTCAGTCTCGAACTCAGACTTGAAAGACGTCGTAACTATTTAGTGCCATTTACCACACGATTTCTACCAAACGCACCTTACGTGATTCTGACGGTGAAAGGCATTAAATAGTAATGACGTCATTTTAAGTCAGGTGAGTTCAAAACTGCGTATACGCTCTCGAACTGCTGGCCCGAAGTGCGCGTTATCATTCAACGCGGAAAATGTGAAAACCGGGAAGAGTCCAAACACATACACAGCTACGAGCACCAAAGTTTATTAAAATGCCTTATTATGAGCTTTCAAGCGGCTGAATCCACGAAATGACGTAAATAAATCACATTCTGCTTGATTGTCGCATTAAGCTGATTACTCCTATTAAGCCACGCAGGCATGCGCGATGTGCTTCAGGGTAAATTTTAAAACATGGGTTTGCTTGTTTTGGATGCAGGGAAGAATATAGGATACATAAGTGTATAGCAATCAATCACTGCAAATTACTCAGCAATTCAGGCTCGTTACAACATTTGCGTACGGATCACTAACTGTGTTTATTGCTGAGTTACTCGAAAATGAGTTTCCAACTGTGACGCATGACGCCGACCATCATTATTTTTGCTTTGGTGGCGAAGGTACAATGCTAAAGGGGGATAACGAACCTGAATAATTACATTGTGAGAAAAGAGTAAGATAAAAGACTACTCCTTTTCTTTTGCTGTCACCGTAAAGCATAGGATTTAGGCAGCAAAGCTGGGAGCCCTCTGACAGGGCAAAAAACTCGCAGGGCATACAACAGCAGTGTTAATTTTCGACACCGGAAGTAGTGGCTTGGTCACAAATATATACGCAAAATCAACGTTACAAAGTGGGTAACCCACGCCTAACAAGCCTTGATGAGGCCATATTGGAAGTGTTCTATATGGCCGCATCCAGGCGTAGTAGGGGTGCACGGTGTCGAAAGTTAACATTGCTGTTGTATGCCTTGCGAGTTTTTTGTCCTTTCAGAGGGCTTCCACCTTTGCTGCCTACCAAACCCTCGCAATACTTGCTTGGTTTCATAGGATTTAGCTTTACTGTAACTTTAGATAAAATAATGTTAGTACATTAGCACGGCCGGCAGGCAGGCAGTGCTTATTACAGTTCGTTTGCGCACGAGAACAAAAAAAAAACAAAAACTGGACAGGCCGAGGCGGCTGCGGCGAGCCCCCAGTATGCAATGCTGCAAAGTTAACAATGGGACAACAATAGGCGAGGCGCACAAGATGGGATTGTAGCTCACTCGAACAAGATGCAACGGTGGTCCGTGGTCCTACTGTGGGGTGGTTCTGTCTCTTTTGGACTGCTCGATAACCTGCGAGACTGACCCCGAATGGGTTGATATCTGTTGTGACGCATCGTTTCACAGTGGAAGGTGGGAGGGAGGGGCCGGAGTGTGTGTCCCCGAGTTCTGCCAGGAATACAGTTATTTTCTCCGGTGCCTCCTATCGGCCTTTGTTGGAGAGTTGGTGGCCATGTCGTTCGCGCTGGATGTGGGGTTGGATCTCCATTTGAGGCAGTTTCGAGTCCTGACAGACTCGGTAGCAGGGATCTGCTTCTTGCAATCGGCTTTCAGGCGGCTGGATGTCAGTCACCCGCTTGCTGTGGAGATCGGCCTGAAATTGGTGAGTGCTGTGCAGTGGGGAATCAGGGTGTAGGTGGGGTGGGTTCCGGGCCATGTTGGGCACTTCGGGAACGAAGTCGCGGATGGGTTAGCTGGGCGGGAGTTCGCGGAGAGTGGCAATGTTGTGACTTTCCCAGTGACTCCAAAAGACTTGCTGCCAGTGCTGAGGTGGGTATCTGTTAGGGACTGGCAGGAAGAATGAGATGACAGTAGCGTTGGCCAGCCTCTTTTATGACATCCACCCATAACCGCTGCCTCTCCGTATGGCCTGGATGTCCAGGAGTAACGCGGTGCTGGTGTCCAGGCTCAGGACCGGGCACGCACTGCTGAATGCTCATGAGCATCGGGTGGGCATCAGCGTATCTCCGACCTGCAGGTGTGGTACGGAGCCTGAGACAGTGGGGAACTTCCTTTTGGTGTGCCATCATTGGGCGGCCTTCCGGGACCGGATTCTGGGGGACTGGGAGGGTGTCTTGAGGGAAATTTTGGGCGTCTCTCACACAACGCCGGGACATTGTCCACTCTGCGGCAGGTAGTGAGGTTTTGTGAGCAGACGGGTAGGTTTGGCTGGACTCGGAAGTGACTCTGGGGAATTCGGGCGAGTACAGGGTAAAAATAATGTTAATGTAATATAACTGTGTCACTGAATAGGTTAAGTTGTAGGTTAAGGTTTAGGTTAAGATTTTAGCGTCGAGTGTATGACTAATGGTCTGTAGGCTCGTGTAGTAAATTAAAAGTAAAAGTAAAGTAAAGATGCAACGATGCTCGGGCACGGTGAAAGCAACATTGTCGTGGTAGCTTCGGGCTGCGGCTTCATTAAATATATTCATCGTTGTCGAGAACCAAAATGAAATGGTCTTGGTTTTCGTTTTCATCTTTTAGTTTTAAACCATAGTGTGCAAAGTCTACAAACTTTAGGCCTTAAGGCCTCAAAAGTGGACGGCTGACATGACTGAATGACTTATTTACTTCTTCAATGCAGGCTTCGAGAAGCTAGTTGAATTGTTTCCGCGATTGTTTGCCATAATACTGTATCTGCTTGCAACAATGCAGAATCAACTACCCATCAGCTGATACATGCTAACTCTAGACACACGCTAGTGTGTTGCCATCAAATAACATACGTGGGATAAAGCTTGGACAGAACCTGAACAGATATACGCATTTTCGCAAACAAAATTGGGGGACAGTGGACATATCGTACACATGACAGACCAGACTGTAGCAATTATAATAAAACGGAAGCGAAAAAAACCATCAAATTAACTGAACAAAAAACGGCTTCGCCATTAAAAAAAAAGCATTAGAGCTCGTATCCCCATACTAACAACTGTGAATGTACACGAAAAAAAAAACGGATTAGAGTTCACTCGAACGCAACGAACTATAATTTTAACTCCAATTACAGGGAACTAGGATTGTGACAAGTCAGTCTCCATGCACTGGCACTAATCAAACAGTACAAGCAAAACAAACCGGTTGGATACTTCACACAAATAAAATACGTACATAAAATACAACATACACACGCACATGAAACAGAACGAAAATCTAAAACACATACAAAGAGATGCCGTAAACAGCAAACCGCCTACAAAGGGTGAAAAATACATAACGAACACAGGCTATGAAAACTGCCTTAATTAGGAGTATGCTGTTTCACAAATTATAAATGCAACAAAATACACATATAGCCACTCACAGGAAACAAACTTAAAATATAAAACAACAAACAAACACAAATATTAAAAAAAAAAGCCTGCATAACCCCCAGATTAAGTGCACACAAACATACACACGCACGCAAACTTTAAACGTTTCAGACACAAGCTGCGTTCACTTTCTGACATAACCACTGAGCAAAAACAGTCCTTATTCCCTGGAATTGGAGTTCAAATTATAGTTAGTTGCGTTCGAGTGAACTCTAATCCGTTTTTATTCGTGTGCCTTCACAGCTGTGAGTATGGGGATACGAGCTCTAATGCTTTTTTTTTCTAAACGGCGAAGCCGTTTTTTGTTCAGTTAGTTTAAAATCGGTTTCACACTGCTCGTGAAAGTAACATCCTTACATCGCTATGATGATATCAGAATGGTACACAATGAAAGATAACACACTGGTAAGAAGAATGTGGATTTTTTTTTACAATCAACGTGTAAAGCCTAAAAAGTGCACAACATGTAAAACGTGCTCGACGTTCCGAATCAGCTCCGACTCATTTTCGAGAGCAAATTAAAACACGTAAAACACAAATTTGTTAAACCATTAAAAAACCACAAAGTGGTTTCTACCAAGCAGAACTAGTGTAGACAGATTTCAAAGTCGTAACATATAAAAAAAAAACAACAACAGCAAAATGAAGGAACTTCGAATGTGCAAGGCTGGCACAAATCGAAGTGAGGGATTCGGGCTGTACTGGCTTTCATATGGCAGTATTGGGATGTCCGTAGTGGCGAAATGAGGAAACTGTACATTTTTTTTAGTAGATCAATATATTCTTTACAACTACTGAAAAAATATATACGGAAAAAATGTACAGTTTCCTCATTTTTCTACCAGGGACATCTCAATGTTGCCATATAAAAGCCATTGCAGCCCGTCCTCCCTCACTTCGACTGTGTGCCAGCATACTGCACATTCGAGGACCCTACATCTTGCTGTTTTGATTTGTTCCGACTTTGACTTCTGTCCAGACCTGTTCTGACTGGTTGAAATGGAGTTTCAGGTTTCCTGCTTTTTATACGCTTAGCAAGTGCTTTTTAACTTCAATCAAGAATATTTTACACGCACAAGAAATACGCTGTTAACACAATACAACACAAGGAAGTGCAATGCAATACAACTGCTAGTTACTACTACTAGTTACTGGTTACTAGTTCTAGTAGTTCTGTGAAAGCCCCAGCCATTACCGGAAGTTGACAGCGATCAAAAACTGAAAAGCATTTTAGACAGTTCTGAACAACGTAGTGGTACAAATAATGACTTAGAACCTGAAACAAGTTAACAACAAAGACGTTCGGCGCGAGTTCCAGTGATGATAATAGTGATTATAAAATTAAAACGGATTGTTCTACGATATGACTTCTGGGTGGTTTCACCCCTTTCATTACATGTATAGAGCAGTGCCATTTGCCGCCATACTGGCACCAGTATGGGTTTTGGAGGGCTTAACTACAAGGTGCACTACATAAAAATGGAGGGAAAAACAACGGAAAAGCGGATTTCTTAGGCTTAAAATAACGTTGTTTTCTCCAACAACAAAAATCGCGCTTTTTAGGTCTAAGAAATCACTCTTCACAGCATCGGCTTCAGTGTGACGCCCTTCTGTTTCTCTCTGCAGTGCCCCTTGCAGCTAACGTATTAAGGCTCCAGCATAGAGTTATATACAATAATACTACGTCGTATCACTGCTCTATAGTATTTCGTAATCGAGACACCTTCTTTTTTAATAACAAGAAACCGTTACGTAACGTCACTAATCATAAGTCTTAACAATGTTGGCACGCGGCAAAAATCACCCGATGAAATAAAATTTTTGACTTTTCTGCCGCATTGTATATTTTTCCTCACATGCCTGAAAACAGCCAAGTTCTGTGATCTGTAAAGGCAAAAGTGTTTAACGGTCCCCAGACTCCTACATTCGTTGTCTGGACAGGTCGTTGTCGTTCAAACTTGGTGGGCGACACGCTAGCATGTACATGGTAAATTCGCGCACAATTTTCGCGTAAATTTTCGTGTCAATTTTATTTTATTTTTGCAAAATAAAAAAAAATAAAAAACAGTTTACCGGGCATACCTTTTGATACCACCAATTCAACTTTCCGTGACCAAAATAGTGTGCCCTTTTACCAAGTATCCTTTTTACCTAGGAAACTGATTCTTCGAAAGCTTGCCCTTCCCCTTCGGCGCTCTGTGCACGCTTGCTGCTAGCATGGGGTCTTCAAAAGTATAAAGCCCAAAACAGACAGAATAAATTTTCGTGCGAAGCGATGCGTTACTACGTGCCTACAAGGTCAAAATTGCAGCACTCGAGTTGTAGTTTGACAGTTATGGAGCGATGTTGACGTCTTTGATAAAACATCATTCGACGCCATGCAGCCGCCAGCAGCCAGTCTGGTTAGGGCTTAAAGGTGCCTATTCACCAAATGATGAGGCTACAGCATCTAGCGCCGTCGACCATTATTTAATTCTTTGTAGGACTTAATTTCAGCAAGAGAAGGAGTGCGCAAAGAAAGTTCTTTTTGTACAACAAACAAGACACGTGCCTCCTTAATTAGTGAATGTAAAGTTGGTGCATTCACGTGCAGTAGGGAGCAAGCGGTCAAGGTTAACGATATCACTGTCACTAGGTGGCGCCCATCTAGCGGTTCAAAATCTGCGTTTCAAAACGGTCGATATATAGAAAAAAATGCCCGTGATGCACCGTTAGGGTTTACGTTACCGTTTGCTTGATCCCTGGTGCACGTGGGCGCACCAACTTTACACTCAATAATTAAGGAGGCACGTGGCTTGTTTGTTGTGTAAAAAGATATTTATTTGTGTGTTCCTTCGCCTGTTGAAAGTAAGGGCCAGACAGAACGAGATAGCGGCAAATGGCTAGATGCTGCAGCTTGTCATTTGGCGGCAATCCCCCCTTTAAGCCTAATTTCGTTGCCTTTTGGACTTAAATGTTAGTCTGACATGTAACTTCAAAAGGTATCGGAAATAGTTTACTCCATCAGGCTTCTTACTTTAGTTACGTAAAGTTTCATATCATGAATTTGGGTCGTTGCTTCATGTGTACGGACAAACGGACATCAAGGTGAACGTCGCCTGAAAATGGATTTTCAATCACTTCTCTTACCTTTTGTCGCTTTTGACGAGGATGACGTTGTCCGTCCCAATGCCCATCACTGCCCCACTGCCTTTGATGGAATAATGAGCCTGTAATTAATGTACATACATACGTTTAAGGCTAAGTGTTAAAGAGCTAGTTAAAATGTCCGAAGGCACCAGAAAAGTATTATGAAATTGGAAATGACAAAATGGAGCACAGTTTTACATTAAACTCAAATTCACATATAATAATTGTTATTTTTACTGCTTGATAACGAAGTATATGACCATTTCGAAACGTCACCTTTCTTAGGTTTGAATTCTGAGTGTTTGATATGAATTTCAGGTCGCCGACTCCGATTTCTTGGGGTGTTTTGCTTAAGGCATGTCATCCACAAAAAGAATGGACTCAACATGGGCGGAGTGGTACGGTTGGCGTCCGACAACATCCCCCCCCCCTACTTGTTCCGGTTCGAAATTTGGGGAGTATAGTAGGTGTCGGCCAGTATAAGCTTTGAGCTTTTTGAATGCCCAATCGGAAGATGTTAAGTGGCAGGAACCACCATCGTAGACCCAATAATTAGTGCTTAATTAGTACTTTTTATTGTTTCCAATCACATAATTAGGGCTTCATTACTTGACAAGAAAACAACAATTTGTTTGTGGGTGGTGGGAGGGGGGAAGGATGCCTTACTCCAATTAAAATGAAACTTGCGTCAATATTTACTGCTTAATTAGTGCTTTTCAGTTCTTCCATTTCCTCCATTAGTGCATCACTTATTCAAGTCAATAAAAGGGTATCAATGTTGGGGGCCAAGGCCCCCCCTTAGTTTAATTCAAATGAAACCAGGTCCAATATTTAGTGCTTAATTAATGCATTTTAGTGTTTTCATTATGAAACTAGTCCTTCACATCTTGCCGAGAAAATACTTTTATTTCTGGTGGGGGGGGGGGATTGATAACTGTATAGTACAGCCATCCCCTCCCAACAGTCCAATTCAAATGAAGGAATAGGCTTAACAGTTAGTGTTTAATTAGTGCTTTCATTCACATAATTAGTGTTTTCTCGACAAGTATTGAAACACTAATAATGTGATTGAAAACACCAAAAAAGCACTAATTAAACACTAATTATTCGGCATAAATCCAATCGAATCGGACTATTGGGTGGGGGGGGGGAGGCTGACCGTACCATAGCCCTCACCCCACTACTAAAATAGTGTTTCTAGGCAAGTAATGAAGCATTAATTATATGAATGGAAACACTAAACAGCACTATTTAAGCACTGTATAGTGGAACTAGTTTTATTTGAATCGGACTAAAATGTTGGAGGCTGGCCCCACCGCTGAAACCGTTTTTTTTTTACATGAAAAATGAAGCAGTAATTACGGGAATGGAAGCACTGACAAGCACTAATGTAGCGCTAAACATTAGCACAAGTTTCATATTAACTAGATAGAAGAAATCAATCAAATGCTAGGAACTATCCCCCCTCCAACAACTAACTAGTGAATAAAGAAAGAAATCACAAGGTAAAGGGTAAATGAAGCAAGCAGTCTGCATTAAAGACTGGCCTTGTGAGGATACACAATACACTAGTTTGAGA
>JAHWFP010123531.1:704-11069 GCA_023313725.1 Lithobius niger | reverse complement strand
AAAAAAAAAAAACATTAACAACCAAACTATTAAAAAAAAAACACAATTCTAGGTTCCAAAAAGAACATTTATGGAAGTCACTATTTCAAAAAAGATCTTTGGCTTCTGGCGGGAAAGTCCCGTCATTTTGTAAGTATTTACAACGTTTGGTAGTTCAATTTTGACAATACTGGAGTAAAGGAAACACAATAGCGTAAGTGAGAAAATCACACATTAAAAATAGTTAAAAATTCGGTGGGCTTTGTTATGGACCTTTATTATTTATTTGAGGAGACGTGACTGGGCCTGAACCAGCTAATTCCAGACTCAGCTCAGCTGATGTTCTTACCATCTGAACAAATTTTCTATACTAAAAAAAAAAAAAATTTGCAGAGACGGCTCAGATGGTAGGAAGGTCTGAGTTGTCATCCAGAATTCACGGGTTCGAGTTACGGTCACATTAGATCAAATAAAAAGTCCATAACAATGGTCTAACGAATATTAGCTGTTTTAGTGTACGATTTTCAGTCTTGTGCTATTGTTTCATTTACTCCTATATAACTTCCTGTATTTACTTGATGCTCATTGTTATGTAGGCTATTTATGCTATAACGCTTTCCAAAACGAAAAAGCGTTGGTCTCGATACAAATAAAGTTTAAAGAACACAGTTTTAACTATGTTCAACAACATGTTTAAAATTATATTTTCTTTCCATGAAAGTATGCCTTCATAATTATTTTCTAATTGCAATTAACCAAGGGAAAGCCAGTAAGTGGCAGCCACCACCCAATCACGCCTCCTTTTACACGGAAAAAACGAGCACCAGGTAGTTTATCAGATTAAATTGTCAGCTCCATCCCTCCATGTTGGTTTTACAATTGAATCGTCTGGTTTCTGATCTTCCCCACATAACGTGAGTATGATAGAAGTACATTTTAGTTTGCCAAAACCAACTTTAAACAAATACGATGTATCTGATAGCCACGTTAGGCATAGTTTGGTGTCCCGGCAGCACACATTGGTGACTTAACGCTTCATGGTAACCAACACACCTTTCGTTACCATGATGACAGAACAACCAGCCAGCAACAGCTTTCCACCCAAATGCGTTAGGCCTAATCGCCGCTGATATTAGAAGTGTGGCGGTAGCAACTGCAGTACGTAAAGTTTTAAATGCGGGTCTTAAATTAAATGTAAATACTTTTTTACATTAATTAATTAATTAATAATAATTGTCGTGAACCTCAGAAATGTTCATTAAAAATAAAACACGTAGTTACTTTATTAGTCCCTAACGGGAACTAATGTTAGTCATACACAATAATCGTCTGATTTCACGGTTAGTTGCGTTCGTCACGGTGTGGTTGTGATGGTTCGTTGGGGGTAGAAAACTGCTGCATCCATCGAGGCGGAGGTGTAGGAAATACCATTCCTACAAGCCCTAAACCAATTCTGTTTCCTATATCCGTTTCAGTACATCCATTCCCTTAGCCCCCAACCCAAGTTACCAGTCTCTAATCCAAGGCTGGGCGGACTTTGGGGGTGCAGGCAGGGGGTGTAACTGCTCCCATAGCCAGAGTTATCCGGGGTAAAATTAACACTGGCGACAGCCAGTGTTAGTAAGGGTCGACCTAGGATCGCTGTGTTAAACTCTCAACTTTGAGAGCTTATAACTCCGTTAAAAGTAAACACCGTTAAACCAAATTTGGAATCTAGCCTTGACTAGTCAGGGCCTGTCTGCAGTCCAAAAACTGTGAAATTCGGTAGAGCCAAACCCGAGATACAGAGAGGGGCCAAATAGACAACTTCTTGTTCTGCTTCTTCTTGATGATGATGTTGTTGTTCTGGGGATACTTTCGCCTGTCCTCTCTGCAGGGCAAACCATTTGTCCTATAACGCTGGTTCTTAGCTCATTTTACAGGTATTGCTCTGTAGATGTGCCCTTTCCATAAGGTATTTTCTATTGGTCCAGTTGTTCAGGGGTTATGAAGCTCTAAACGACCAGATTGATTGTTTTACATTGTTTTAAACATTGTTATTATGCAACAATGCCAATTAGCAAAAGCCAGCTGCAAGACGTAGACTGTAGATTAAAAAAATTGTTTTTATTATTAACACTGGTGATAGCCGGTGTTAGTAAGGGTCAGCCTAGGGTCTCTGTGTTAAACTATCAACTTTGACCGTCAACTGCACTGTTTTACAGCTTAGCTGCAATTCTAAAAGTAACACGAATTAATAAACAAAAACGGACCGTTAAATGTTTAGAGTAAGGATCTAAAAGTCAAAATCTAGAAGGAACACAGACAAGTTTTGACAGTCAGGGTCTAGGTGTACAATTTTGTCAGTAGAGGCTGGTAAGCATTAGACCCTTACTACCCGGTGGTCAGCAATAAATATATTTTGGCAAAAAACTGTAAATCCTCCTATAAAGACCCATGTAATGATCCAGTTGTAGTATGGTATACGTTTCCTGCTTTGCGTTATGTTGAAAATTATTTTTCGATTTGTAACAAGACAGCATATTCGCAGCAGGGAGCATTAATTTGGTTATCCTCTGCCATAAATCTACGAAATATAATAAAAAAATCTAAAGCAGCAAAAGATAAAATGCCGAATCGTCACAAGAAAATTGTGCTCTTAAATTTCCATGACAGTATTGTAAGAACAAAGAAAACCTGCTACAACCGTTCAGACACACGGTCTATCCAATAGACTAGAACTAAGCTAACCACCGGGTAGTAAGGGTCTAATGCTTACCAGCCTCTACTGACAAAATTGTATACCTAGACCCTGACTGTCAAAGCTTGTCCGTGTTCCTTCTAGGTTTTGACTTTTAGACCCTTACTCTAAACATTTAACGTTCCGTTTTTGTTTATTTATATATAATACGCTTAGGATGGGCAAGCAAATTCATCATTATGAATTATGCACTACAATGAAAAAGGACGAGCGACCGACAATGTCAAACAAACGGGTGTGGCCTGTAACAATCGACATATTGCTTTAATAATGTTAGCTCTTAGAGCCGACTTGAAGAGTTTCAAAGTTGGTTGAGTAACAATCACTGCATGCACGACCGTTGTTGGGCTTGGTATCAGAACGGAGACACGTGCTCCATTGAAAATATACATTTACTTCCATAACACAAATCAGCAGGGGTTCAAAGGGAGGGAGGGGGAGCAGGGATGGTGATATTCAGACCACACAATATAGGGGTAAGACTAGACCGGCGTTATGTTACGCCGGGGGTACAGCTAGTATTCTTTAATATATTTACTGTCTTGTAACAAATGATTGAGCACGGTGGTTGAAGGGTGAGAATAAGGACTGAAGGTTAATTCCTGCGCTAGCATTTTTTTCTGTGAATAAAATTTGGACTATGTCTTGTATGTCCTGTGGAAAGTTTACAAGGTGAAATGCTTGTGGCAAAACAACGCTGCACAAGTGAATTCTACATGTAACTTAAAATTAGATTTATATGGAGAAATTACCTCCTTTAATTTGGGGGGGGGGGGTTCTTGGTTTGCCGTGTGGAAGGAACGTGTTTCCCGCTCCGCCTCTTTTGTCGTCCTTTTTTGAAAGGAGACATTAGGAGGTTTTCTATGTTTTGTGTTTTAGAATTTTTATGCTTTTAAGGTGTGACTTGTTGGTGGGGTGACACTACCACGTATTTTTAATAGTTAATTGCAAACCTGATGACGGAGGTTGTTTTCTTGGAAACGTCGTGTGAACTATTTGTCTACATTTTAATGGCTTCTATTTTTAATTAAACTCCCATCGTTGCTGCTTTTCCTTCAATTTCAGGACACAACCGTGATCAGGACTCCGTTCGACCGACTGTGCTCAGTCATCGGCAATGGAGAAGGAGTTCGAATCAATACACACTTATAAGGCTCAAGAAGGAGTAATAAATTAATAAACAAAAACGGAACGTTAAATGTTTAGAGTAAGGGTCTAAAAGTGAAAACCTAGAAGGAACACGGATAAACTTTGACAGTCAGGGTCTAGGTATCAAATTTTGTCAGTAAGAGGCTAGTAAGCATTAGACCCTTACTACACGGTGGTTCCTCCCTTACTCTATTCGAATAGAACGTGTGTATGAATGGTTGTAGCAGATTTTCTTTGTTCTTAGAATATTGTTATGGAACTTAAGAACACAATTTTCTTGTGAAGTTTGGCATTTTGCCGTTTGATGCTTTATAATTTTTTATTATATTTCGTCGATTTATGGTAGAGGATAACCAATAATACTCTCTGCTGCGAATACGCTGTCTTGTACTAAATCGAAAAAGAATTTTCAACATAAAGCAAAGCAGCAAACGTATACCATACTACCACTGGATCATCACATGGGTTTTTGTAGAGGATTTACAGTTTTTCGTCAAAATGTATTTATTGCTGGCCACCTGGTAGTAAGGGTCTAATGCTTACCAGCATCTTACTGACAAAATTTGGTACCTAGACCCTGACTGTCAACGCTTGTCCGTGTTCCTTCTAGGTTTTGATTTTAAAACCCTTACTGTAAACATTTAACTTTCCTTTTTTATTTATTAACTCGTGTTACTTTTAGAATTGAAGCTAAACTGTAAAACAGTGCAGTTGACGGTCAAAGTTGAGCCTTTAAAATAGAAACCCTGGGCTGACTCTTACTAACACTTAATAATCTACTATCTACTATATTAATACCGTAAGCTCCCAAGGATCAGCAGCAGTAGCCACAAATAAATTTTATCGTTACAGTTAAAAGTAAGTAACGGTTTTTTTCATGTTTATGTTTATGTTTATGTTTATTGAGCCTAATAGGTCATTACACCATTCGCTCACTCTAAAGCTAAACTTACACTACTTAACAATTCTTGGTGCACGAGTTATGTATTTCAAACTTTCATCTAAAACACTTCATACTTGATGGGTAAAATGAAAGACTCCGTGTTTCAGCTAAACCCGTATAGTTTTAAACCAACTAAGCTACGTTCTTAATTTCGAGGCCAGTAGCTTATTTGCTTCGTAGATTTAGATTTTCTGAGCTGAGCTGAATTGTTTCAAAGCAAGCAGCAACAACCATTGCGTACGCGACCGTACATACTCAAAGGGTTTAACGAGCGTTAACCACTCCGTACCTACTCGGTAAAATTGCAACAAATTATGACGACAGTGTACCTCAGTGTGTTGTGGACTGTACCATTGTCCACGTTTTGACTTTCGCTGGTGAGTGGACTTATTTGCTTACTGAAAGCTGGGTTTCTCAGTGATTGCTTTTTTTTTTTAACCTTCAATCAAACTTCATTGTGACTTTTCCGGAGCTACACCAAAACATCCGTGGGAATGTCCCGACTTCCGGTAGGGGGCGGGGATGGCAAGGGCCAGAAAACGAGAAAGAAGGGTAGGAGGCGCACTGTCACATTTCGGCGGGAGTGGGGAGGCTATTCTCGGAGGGAGGAAGGCGCATGTTAGGCGGATACATTTAAACCAAAGCCCAAACACCTAAGATGCCGGGGAGATACACTGGGAGAGTCTAGCAGGGGGTGCAGTCGGGTACGGAAGCAGGTAGAGGTGAACGGGAAGGGGGGGGGGGATATTAGCACCGCCAATTACTTTCCTAACACGACAAAACACCGGGAAAAGCTAAGTTCGGAAAATTCAGACATCGTGCAGCATGCACGGGTCCAGCTAGTAGAAATGCTCTAATCCTTTAATTCTTT
Organism: Lithobius niger; assembly: GCA_023313725.1. NCBI lineage: Eukaryota > Metazoa > Arthropoda > Chilopoda > Lithobiomorpha > Lithobiidae > Lithobius > Lithobius niger. The sequence goes on along the minus strand of JAHWFP010123531.1, from coordinate 5,387 downwards.
AATCATTTAATCCTGTAATCTTCAGTCTATGTCTTGCAGCTGTCGTTTGCTGTCGTTTGCTGTCATGCAGCTGTCGTTATTATGTTTGCTGTCGTTTAAACATAATAACAATGTTTAAAACAATGTAAAACTATCAAAATGGGCATTCAGAGCTCCGTAACCCCTGAACCACTTGACCAATTAGAAAATAACTAACAGAAAGGGCACATCTACGGAGCAATACCTGTAAAATGAGCTAAGAACCAGCTTTATATAGGACAAACGGTTTGACCTATAGAGATGACAGACGAAAGTATCCCCAAAACAACAAGAAGCAGATCGTCTATTTGGACCCCTCTCTGTATATCGGGTTTGACTCGACGGAATTTCACAATTTTCGGACTGCGGACAGGCTTTGACTAGTCGAGGTTAGATTCAAAATTCGGTTAAAGATGTTTACTTTTAACGGAGTTATAAGCTCTCAAAGTTAAGAGTTTAACACAGAGGGCCTAGGTCGACCCTTACTAATAGTGGCTATCGCCAGTGTTAATAAATACTAATCGTGTGTAAATACTATAAACAGTTTGCTTGGTAAATTTTCAATAAGCCGTTAACGAAACGACACTCTAGAAATCAAGGGAAGTTCAGCATGAACTTCCATGTTAAACGTCAAATTTTGAACTCCTATAGTTTCGCCCAGAATTGACATAGACCAACGAAATTCGGTATTTGGGGTCGTGTCGTAACTATTTCACAGCATTATAAATTTTAATGACAACAATCGAACCGTTCGGCGTCCACAGTATGGCCATTTCTTGTTGTTGTTCTTGTTGTTGTTTTTGGGACTCTTTGCACTCACCTGGAGACCGAACCACTGAACCAATTTTCAAGTTCTATAGCTTAAAACGTAGGTATGGACATGGCCTAGGGCCTTTTGCAGGCTATTTTAATGTAACTACAATATTCTTGACATGAAAAGCCAACTGTGCTAAAACTTTTGCTCTCACCTAGAGATTGAACCAATGAACCGATTTTCAATTTGTATAGCTTAAAATGTAGAGTATTAACACCGACCAGGGCCTTTTGAACCCGATTTTGACTGCAATATTCTTGTCGGCAGAACAATTATTATTGTAGAGCACTGGGCAGAAATCATTAAGTGGAGTAACAAATTTGTGCAAATCGAGTTAAAAACATGAAATTTGGTACACAAGTCTTTCTTAACAGTAAAAATCGAACCAGCCACGGACCCCTATGATATTCCCAAGGTTCCCTCAGTGCCCCCCCCCCTCCCTGCACCCCTCCTTCCCCCATGATGCCTGGGGGGGGGGTTAGGGGAACAAATTCTTACAGATCAAGCTAAAAACATGAAATTTGGTGCACTAGTCATTCTTAGCAGCATAAAACGAATCAGCTATGGAAAAGGCTCTCTTATAACAGTTATTTTAAGGTGATTACAGTATTTTTTCTGTGTTATTCTTGCTGAAACAAGAAAAAAAATAAAGGATATTAGTATTAAAAAACGCTTAAGCGTATAAAATATGAATGAAGCCTGAAAAAACTGAAAGCCCTAAAGGAACAGATATTAGAAAAAGACATTACGCCATCAGCGTCGCATTAATACGTGTAAAAGAAGCTCGAGCTTGTTTTTTGGGTCGCTGGAGATTCTTTTACACGTATTAGTGCGACGCTGATGGCTTACATGAATTTTTCTAAAATCTGTTCCTTCAGGGCTTTAGGTTTTTTTAAAGCTTACGCCCGTATTTTATACGCTTAAGCGTTTTTTTAATACTAATAATGTAGTGCAGTAAGCCACTTTTATAATCTTACGCTTGTTTCAAGTGCTGTGATCTGGATCGAATTGGCACACTATGCCGTCACCAGATCACTACCGTACCACCTTCACCAATACGGTCACCCGTCTAGTGGCATAAAGATAACCCACCAAACCCGGCATTAAACTGGCTAGCACTTGCTTGCATCAGGCGAACGAATGCTCAACCCCATTTTATTTAAAGTAACAAACAAGCTACGTGCCTCCTTAATTAATGAGGGCTAATTCAAAGCCTCCTACAGTAAAGGCCGAATCAGATCAAGACAAATTAGGCGAGTAAAATCAACCATTGACATAGATGGAAGCGCAAGTTTGCTAGGTGCTGCCATCTCTACACCAAGCGGCGAAATTTCAAACTAACCGACGAGGGTTCCAAATTCTGTCAACCGATGACGCCACTTGGCAAATTTGCCGCGTCGTTATTTGATTCGCCGTTTGGCGGAGCATTGTGGGAGGTAAAGATGATACGGCCTTTACTGTAGGTGGCTGTGGCTAATTTGTTCCTTCCACGCGTACTTGGAAGCAAGCTGTAAAAATTAACAAATATCATTGCCGCTAGATGGCGCCACGGTAGATTCTTTAGATTTTCCGTTGGTGACAACCTGCCTTTAAGGACACATTTGTGATCAAGATTCCATTTGACCGAATGTGCTCGGTCACAGGCAATGGCGAGGGAACATGAACAATCGTGCACTCATAAGGCTCAACGAAGAAGCGATAACGTAAATCGCTGTAAATAATAGAAAGTTGAATTGGAAATAAACCGTCAGCTAAAACCCACTAGAAATAACGTACTACAAGGAAGCCACCTTTATAGTCTTACGTTTCGTTCGAACGACGTATTCCGGATTAACTACCGGTTCTAGCCCACCACCGGATCGCTACATACCGCCTTTACAACCAAGACTACCTATAATAAACAAAAACGGAACGTTAAATGTTTAGAGTAACGGTCAAAAAGTCAAAACCTAAAAGGAACACGGACAAGCTTTGACAGTCAGGGTCTATAGGTGTACAATTTTGTCAGTAGAGGCTGGTAAGCATTAGACCCTTACTACCCGGTGGTTAGCTTAGTTCTAGTCTATTGGATAGACCGTGTGTCTGAACGGTTGTAGCAGGTTTTCTTTGTTCTTAGAATATTGTCATGGAAATTTAAGAGCACAATTTTCTTGTGACGATTCGGCATTTTATCTTTTGCTGCTTTAGATTTTTATATTATATTTCGTAGATTTATGGCAGAGGATAACCAAATTAATGCTCCCTGCTGTGAATATGCTGTCTTGTTACTAAATCGAAAAATAATTTTCAACATAACGCAAAGCAGGAAACGTATACCATACTACAACTGGATCATTACATGTGTCTTTATAGGAGGATTTACAGTTTTTTTGCCAAAATATATTTATTGCTGACCACCGGGTAGTAAGGGTCTAATGCTTACCAGCTCTACTGACAAAATTGTACACCTATAGACCCTGACTGTCAAAGCTTGTCCGTGTTCCTTTTAGGTTTTGACTTTTTGACCCTTACTCTAAACATTTTATGTTTTAACGTTCCGTTTTTGTTTATTAATTCGTGTTACTTTTAGAATTGCAGCTAAACTGTAAAACAGTGCAGTTGACGGTCAAAGTTGATAGTTTAACACAGAGACCCTAGGCTGACCCTTACTAACACTGGCTATCACCAGTGTTAATAATTAATAAACAAAAACGGAACGTTAAATGTTTAGAGTAAGGATCTAAAAGTCAAAACCTAGAAGGAACACGGACAAGCTTTGACAGGCTGGAAAGCATTAGACCCGTACTACCCGGTGGTTAGATTAGTTCTAGTCTCTTCGGACTGAACGTGTGTATGAACGGTTGTAGCAGGTTTTCTTTGTTCTTAGAATATTGTTTTGGAACTTTAATAACACAATTTTCTTGTGAAGTTTGGCATTTTGACTTTTGATGCTTTAGAATTTTTATTATATTTCGTAGATTTATGGTAGAGGATTACCATAATGCTGTCTGCTACGAATATGCTGGCATGTTACTAAATTGAAAAATAATTTTCAACGTAAAGCAAAGCAGGAAACGTATAACCATACTACCACTTGATCATCACATGGGTCATTGTAGGATGATTTCCAGTTTTTCGTGAAAATGTATTTATTGCTGACCACCGGGTAGTAAGGGTCTAATGCTTTCCAGCCTCCTACTGACAAAATTTTACACCTAGACCCTAACTGTCAAAGCTTGTCCGTGTTCCTTCTAGGTTTTGACTTTTAGATCCTTACTCTAAACATTTAACGTTCCGTTTTTGTTTATTAATTCGTGTTACTTTTAGAATTGCAGCTAAACTGTAAAACAGTGCAGTTGACGGTCACAGCTTATAGTTTAACACAAGAGACCCTAGGCTGACCCTCACTAATCTAGCTATCGCCAATGTTAACAATAGAAACAAATCCTTTAATCTTCAGTCTATGTCTCGCAGCTGATGTTTGCTAATTGGTATTGTTGCATAATAACAATGTTTAAAACAATGTAAAACAATCAATCTGGTGGTTTAGAGCTCCGTAACCCCTGAACCACTTGACCAATTAGAAAAAGCCTTATGAAAAGGGCACATCTACAGAGCAATACCTGTAAAATGAGCTAAGAACCAGCTTTATAGGACAAATGGTTTGACCTGTAGAGAGGACAGACGAAAGTATCCCCAGAACAACAACAACAACAACAACAAGAAGCTGAACAAGAAGTTGTCTATTTGGCCCTTGTCTGCATCTCGGGTTTGGCTGGACCGAATTTCACAATTTTTGGACTGCAGACAGGCCTTTACTAGTCAAGGCTAGATTCCAAATTTGGTTTAAATATGTTTACTTTTGACGGAGT